>JAPKLX010000511.1:0-38817 GCA_026898415.1 Leonotis leonurus
CTAACAGCCGAACGCGAAAAGTTGGATTGTGGTGTATTCCCCCCCCCATACACCACACCTGCTCTCCCGGGACCCAACAAGTGGTATCAGAGCAGTGGTTCAACCGACCACTGTATCTTTTACACGGGTTTTCAACCTGCGTGGTCAATTGAATAGATCCTAACTTAGAAAATTATTTTACATCCCTTACTGCATTCTGTTGCATATGGATTCTCATCTTCTCAGGTCTTGCATAGAATTCTCCATCAAAGGCTACAACGAATGGAGTTACAGAATTGAAATGTGCCTACGAGCTCGTCATGTGCAAATGTGGGACATTATCCAAAATGGACCAGCCATTATCTATGAAGATGGAGAGGAACAGACAAAAGGAAACCAAGCTGGAGTGAAAAAGTTTAAAGATCCCATGACATTCACAAGTGCAGAACGCAGGGTAGCTGAGCTGGATAATTATGCAAAAGTGCTCATATCGAGTACCGTACATGGCGTACATGTAGCCAAGATTAGACACCTGCAAACTGCCAAAGAAATGTGGGATACATTAAAGCAATTAAGCTTGGGATCAGAGGAGATGAAGGAGATCAGGCTATCTATTGCCTGCAACAAGTTCGAGGAGTTCCGGATGAAACCTAATGAATCAATTCAAGAGATGCAGAACAGATTCACAGAGATCGCGTTGGAAATTGCATCCATGAGCCCAAACAAACACACCCAGCGGGAACTAAACATGAAGATCATCCGAGCTCTACCTGCAAATTGGCATATCTATGTTGCCTTGATCCAAACAAGATCAAATTTCAACTCTTTATCTTGTGATGATATATTTAATATTCTTTCAGGTAATGAGTACAAAATTAACAGACTTCATGGCAAAGATAAGGTCAACAAAGAAGCTGAAGCCAAAAGGAAAAAGGAGGTTGCATTTAAAGCAAGATCATCTTCAAAGATGACCTCCACCAGCGAAGCTCAAGAAGAGTTTTTGAATGAACAGCTTATGCAAGAATATGCCTCCATGACTAGGAGATTCAAAGAGCTTGAAGTACGTGCTAACAAATACAAGAAGCTCTACCGCGATAGTATGCGGGAGAAATCAAGCAGCTCAATGAACTCCGACAGACAGCTCAAAGGAAAGAAAGTTGTTCTGTTAGTCGAGGATTCAACAGATTCTTCCTCAAGTTCATCATCAGATGACGAAGCGTATATGGCTCAAATTTTGGGAAATGAGGATGATTCTAATGGGTACCCAGATCGTTAAAAAGGGGTACACAGTAGGAAGCAGCTTGACCCCATGAAGTTCAAGGAGTATTTCAGCAAGGGGGAATGCAAGGAAAAATTGGAGCTCACAGATCGTTTGTCAACAGCGATCTGCTCCCATTCAACATCAGAGACAACAGCTAGCTGCTCACTCCAAGCTGTCTCTCTACAAAGCATCTTCAACAATTCAACAAGCGAACAAGCTTATCTATAGATAGCAGATTAAGGGGGAACCAGCTTAAGCTTATATCAGCTAGCTGTTCAAAACTTCTAACTCAAAATTATCTCAATCTGCTTGTATTTCAATTGAAATAAGCTGTTCTGTTCACAATTTTCTAATAAGAATGAATTGTCTCGTGTTATTTCATGTTTTCTTTCAGAATCAATGGAATGATGCTAAGTAAATGAGATTGAGGACGCTTAATCAAATTTGTGGATGCATCTGTCTCAAGCAGAAAGAAGCAAAGTCAACTAGAGATGCCATTGGATTACAAATTCAGAATTTCAACAAGTGCTGTACTTGGAAAGGAAGAGACAATCTTGGTGAAAGAAGGCAGATAGAGTTTTCGACAGCGAGCTGTTTAAATGGTAAACAGCTAGACTCAGATTTGTTGGACAGCAAGTGACTACAACAGCGAGTGATCACTGTAGCAGAAAGAAGATAGCAATTCAACAGCTAGTACTCAACAAGAGTCTTCGACAGCGAGTACTCAATAGATTATCAACAGCGAGTGCTCATCTACTTGTCTTCTACTGCAAGTGATCAACGTGGCATCAACAGCAAGTGGATCGAACAGCGAGTAAATCAACCACAAGAATTCGAACAGCGAGACTTTGCCAACAGCAGGCGAAGAAAACAGAGCTAGTGTTAAACAGCAAGCGTTAACAGCGAGTGCTCAACGTATTATCAACACCGAATGTTTAACTTGCTATCAACAATGAGTGCTCAACTTGTTATCATCATCTGTGTCAAACAACTAGAACTCATGATTGCAAAGAAACAGCGAGCTGTGAATATAAGATAAAGGAACAGCGAGCTGTTCATATCAAAAGGAACGAAGAGCACCTGTTCAACAAACAGCAAGTGAATTCAACAGCAAATGAAGTCCAACAGCAAGTGGATCAATCAACAGATGGTCAACAGCTAGCTGTTCTCATCAACAGATAGTCTTCAAGATAACATAAGAAATGAAATACTCTACTCAAGGAACAGCGAGCTGTTTACATCAAAGAAACAGAAAACTTTTCACATCAACGAGCTGTGCCGAACAGATTGACTTCAAATAGCAAAAACGACTTCTACAGCTAGCTGTCCCAAACATCTTTGGAGACTGAAACAGCTAGCTGTCCCAAACATCTTTGGAGACTTCAACAGCTAGCTGTCCCAAACTTCTTTGGAGACAACTTCAACAGCTAGCTGTCCACTGCAAAGAGATGTATTTCAACATCTGGACAGACCACCTGCTCACAGCAGCGAGCTGCATGAAGTCAACAACTAGACAATTTCAACAGCGAGTCTCCATAGAGTTGTACACACGCCGAGAAAACAGCGAGCTGTGTATGAATAAACACTAAACAGCAAATGCTCAACTTCTTGTTAACAGTGGGTGATAAGAGCGAGTGACCAACTTGTTATCAACAGCGTGCTGTTTAAAGGAAACAGCTAGACTCAGATTTTGCTAAACAGCGAGTGGTCACAACAGGGAGTGATCACAAGACTTCAACAGCGAGTGCTCAACAACGTGCTACAACAGCGAGTGCTCACAAAACTTCAACAGCTAGCTGTCCGTATGAAGGATGAGCTAGATGACCACCATTGCACCCCAATATATATTGAAGAAGGTCATATCAACTAGGGGGAATGGTTTATCTAATTCAATGCAGTTCGAAAATCACAGATCGATGATTTTCATCAAAGAATTGCAGTTTGAGCTAGCAGACGATGGATTTTGGCTCCAGAAGCCCACAGCGCATGGCAAAGCGATGCGTCTTGACCGTCTCGCCGTTTCGCTTCGGAAAAGTCTATTCATTAGAAAATCAGAATCCGAAGTTGGAAAATTTCAGAAAACAGGTCGCTGCTGAAGAGCATGCTGGACAGACTACCCGATGAGAAGAAGATATCAAGTTGGACATCCACAAATGGAACCTTTTTTGATGACCTTTTTGATAATGCCGAAAAGGGGGAAAATGGATATTGAAAGTATCTATGCCAAAAATGGGTCAAGAGAGGCTCATCATTAAGGGGGAATCAGATCTCAAAAAGGGCAATCAGATGGTTAAGAAAGCAGCATACCAGCTTAGCTCATGTCCAGATCGTGTCCAAGTAATAAGGAAAGTGGTTTCTACATCTACTCATAAATGTGTGTGATTTTATTGTGATGGTTTCGGCATCATCAAAAAGGGGGAAATTGTTGGGAACCTTTTTGATGATTGTGGAAATCATTATTTATATGTTTTGATGATGCGAAACCATATTATATATGCATAATATTAAATCTTCATTTAAAAGAATCAACACTTTGATGTTTTGGAAACCAGGTAGTCATTGTCATCTTTTAAGGAATATCTTAAGTGTAATAGAAGCAGATCGTTTTTAGTGTATAAATAACGATCTGTCTTATTCTTGTAAAAGATATCCTGGACACAATGATTGCTAGAATAACAAGTGTTTCCTCAATGTAAGGCAGCCAGCTCCTCATATAGTGAGCAGATCGTTTTTGGAATAAATAACGATCTGTCCCTCATAAGTAGCAGCTCGCTGTCATCTTACTTGTTTTTGGTTTCCTCTAGTTTATTCTTTATCAGATCACAAATGTAAAAGCAGCTTGAAGTTTCAAGCTGACTTATAACGATCTGACTCTCTAGACTAGAACTAGTTTTTGATAAGTTATACTCTTCAAGTGTTTAAGCAGCTTGTCTTTCAAAAGTCAGTCCGCTGCTTGAAACTAACATCAGATCGTTCTTTATCCATTACAAATGGATGAGCAGCTCGTTACTAAAGGACTACGACAGCCCGCTGCTCAATGCCTTCATCAGATCGATCGTCGTTCCAAAACGATGAGCAGCTCGTTCCTGACTATTACATCAGCCCGCTGGTATCACAAGCAGCAGATTGTTTGGCTCAAAAACAATCTGGTCATTACAACTCAAAAGTGGAGGAAGCTATAATCTACCTAAATTGATAAGCCTACCTGTCCTATGCCACGTCAACATCCACGTAGGACAAACTCCAACGGCTAGAAGTACAGTCAGCAGTCAACGGTCAAAAGAGCATTTAATGCTTACTGCAAAAGCTGCAAAGACTTCCAACGGCTATAATTCAAATAAGCCTATAAATACTTCAAGCCTTCTTCAGAAATGGTGTTCGTGAATTTAAGAATATTGCCCAGAAAAAGCTGCAACGCTACAAGACTCTCTCCAGTTTTCCATTGAATTATTCAACACCAGAAATAGATTATATACATCCTTGTGTGTTGTAAATTAGAGAGAGATCACCATTATTCTGAAGATAAACCCGCTAGAACTTATCTTAGATTTGAGCCTTCAAAGCCCATAGTTCTAGTTTCCTCCATAGCCAAAAGCTCGGAGGAAGAACGATTATAAAACCGAACCCAGATCTCGTACTCGACGAGTTTAAATAAGAGAGCTGTAATCTCGTACTCAACGAGAATAAATAAGCGAGTTTTGGCTCGTACTCAACGAGGATAAATAAGCGAGGGATCCAAGGTTAAGGGATTCATCGATCTAGCTTTGATCGATCGTGGACGTAGGGGGTTTCCTGAACCACGTTAAATATTGTGTGTTCCTTTATATTTTGCATTACATTAGTTTGATTCTTTGTTTATCACTTCACCAGCGAGCTGTTACCCAACAGCGAGTTGTGCATTTGAATCAACTTCTTAAAGAACACTCGGTATAAACAAAACATATTTTCTAAGTGTAAGAGCAACCAACATTCACTAAGCTTCCGCACACTATCTGTACTTGGACAGATTGTCTGGTAAGCTCCAGCTAGCTGCCAGTCCATCTGTTCCTTAACAGATTACTCACTCTGAGTTGAGAACTTACTTGAGCAGCTGGACATCTCTCTACATTAGAGGAGATCGATCTGCTACACCAAGCGAGCTGTTATGGAATAAACAGCGAGCTATCTCAACATGCTGTTCTAACAGCCGAACGCGAAAAGTTGGATTGTGGTGTATTCCCCCCCCCATACACCACACCTACTCTCCCGGGACCCAACAATATCTAAATATCCGGGGTCCAAATCGTCTTTTCGCCTCTTAGATGTATTTTATATCCGATTCTTTGTTATTTATCTATCTCGGTTGAAACGGGAATCAACACACTCGTCTTTCTTACTCATTAAAACATCTTCGTCTTTCGTGAACTAAAGTCGGGGTTTGGCCCGATGGAGTTGCACGTAAACCAAGAAAATGCTTGTTCCTCGATTTCTTGATAAATATTAATTAAAAACTCCGTTTCTTCTGAAATTCATTTTATTAAACTTCTCGAGAATTTGCTCATTACTCGAGCTATCAAAATCGATGAATAGGAGTTTTCTCGATTTCTCGAGTTCTCAATTTTACTATTCACTGACGGCGAAAAATAAAAAGTGTATGTAAATTATCGAGCTTTGTCCATATCTCGGCTCGGACTTCAAATCCGGGCGTTCGAATGAATCCCGTATTTGCTCTTGCTACCCGTTATAAAAGTATAAGTCGGTTCTCGAAAGAGCGGAGATTTGGTCTCCGTTTTCGCTGAAACTTGGCAGCAAACTTCAAAATAAAGTTTCTAATCCAAAAATTTATTCTTGGGATTTTTTAAACACCTATAAGCCCGTACTTTGTTCTTTAATTTTCGTTGTGGATTCGATCGTGATTCAACCCGGAGACTATTACTAGTGCATTATTTCCCGTTTAATTCGTGTGTTCTTATTGCTTTCGTAATTTGTCTATTATTTTTACTTTCTTGTGGCTTCCTTCTTGATTAAGTTCGAATTATTGATCTCTTATTCCATCATCCATGTTAATCAATCAATCGAAGCATGTCAAGTATTTCCTTTAATTCCTCATTCTTAGAATTAGATCTTAATTGTTGTCTTAATTCTCGCCTAGGTAATTCGTTTTCCTATTCTTTTAATTTCACACGCCTAGGTAATTAATTAATTTAGATTAATAATCATTCAAACCCCAATTCCTTTAATTACTTTTTGTTAAACAACGTAGATGAAGCCCTGTTTAGCCTTCCTTGAGAATACAACTTGGGTTAACTTATTAATCTATAATGACCTCATTCTCTTGCGAGTAACTTAATTAAAATAAGCTGAAACAAATTTTGGCGGTGTTGTCGGGGAAGACTTCTGGCATTTATTTGCGTTGCATTTTATTTTCTATTTTCTTTTAGTTTATTTTTCTTTATTCCTTTCCTCTTACAGGTGCGTTTGATCTTTTGTTGGTTTTGTGTATGCTAGGTCGCCGAAGCTTGAGACAAGAGTTGGTGCCCTTTGTTGACAACATCAATAGAAGAGACGATGTACTTGAGGAGCGATATATGGATATCTTCAACCTTGCCACCTTATTCGAGAAGAAATTGGTGATCATGGCCGAAGAAGACGAAGCACCCAGGAAGTTTGGAGACTTTGTCAGACCATCTTATGGAATCACAGCCTCTGCTATAGTACTCTTTGCTGCCGGGAGGAATTATGAGCTGAAGCACAACCACATCAACCTACTGCCCTCATTCTATGGATTAGCTAATGAAGATGCATTCCTTTTCATTAGGGAGTTATGCACAGCTGTTCAGTCCATCCCAGTTCAGACGATCACTGAAGACGAGCTGCTAAGGAAGTGTTTTCCTTATTCACTGAAGGATAGAGCGAAGTCGTGGTATCTATCTCTTCCAACTCGATCTCTACCCACATGGAAGGCCATTAGCATCACATTCCTACTCAAGTACTATCCGAATCACAAGACACAACAAATTCAGCTTCAGATCATGCAGTTTGGTCAAGAGCCTGACGAGCCTTTTCCACGAGGCGTTAGACAGATTCAGAGAGCTCCAACAACAGTGTCTGCACCATCAGATTGTTCCCGAACTCCTATGACAGATCTTCTACAATGGGTTGCAGCACACTTATCAGTTCATGGAGGATACAGTAGCTAGAGGAAAAATATCTTACAAGACAACTGATGAAGCAGTGGAGATCTTTGAGATGTTAGCAGCCAACACGCAGCAGAAAACTTCTCGCTCTAAGAGAGTGAAGATCAAGGAGATTGGGGCGAGTCCCGATTTGAAGAGGCAGATGGCCGATATGATGAGAGAGCTACAAGAGTTGAAGATGAGCAAGGCCCCTGCAGTGGCCAACCATGAGCCGGTGCCTGAACTGTGCTCGGTTTGTGGAGATCCTACCCATGATGAGAACATCTGCAATCGAATGGCAGAACTAACTTTTGAAGGAAAGGCAGAGATCTATGCTGCCCAAGGATATCCGCCACGTCCGCCATTCGATTAGAATCTAGTCCAGCAGACTTCAGGATAGAGAGTTCAGAATAGCTCTACGTGGAAGGGGCAAGGGCAGAGATCGAACTCTCCTCCCCGACGAGCACCTCCATAGCAATACTACCCACCCCAGCATGGGTACTATCCACCACCACAACTATACTACCCACCTCAACATGGGTACTATCCACCTCCACCAAACTTTCAGCAGCCGCTGCCACCTCAGTTCCAGCCACACCCACACAGTTCTAGCCACCATTCCCACCTGCACCACGTGCAGCCGCACCACCCAAATCATTTCTAGAAGATAGTGTGGTAGCTTTCATGCATGAAAGCAATCTGGAAAGGGAGGCTCAAGAGGCTACAATCAAACGCCTCGAGAGCCAAGTGGGGCAGATCTCAGGAGCTATCAATTAGATGCAGCAGCAGTAGCAAATAGGAAAGATACTGGGGTAGGGACATTTAACACACCAGCTACAGACCATTACTATTTACGTAGTGGAAAGCAAGTGGATAACAAGGTGGAGCTCCTGGAAGTTGAGGAAGACAATATGGCGGAGGAGAAAGAGAAAGAGCCAGAGAAGCCCGCCACTCAGTTGCACAAGACGGCGAATCCGTACAAGCTGCCGATTCCCTTTCCGAGCAGGCTGAAGAATGAAAAGTTGGAGAAGCAATTTGCAAACTTCTATAAGATGCTTTCCCAAGTGCACGTGAATAGGCCACTGCTCGATGTCATTCGTAACGTGTCGGCGTACCTCAAGTTCTTCAAGGAGCTTGCTTCCAAAAAGAGGAGATTTGCTGATGACGAGTCTGTGATGGTATCCGAGGTAGCCAACTCCATTATGCAGCAACCTCTCCCACAAAAGCTGCGAGATCTAGGTAGTTTTGTCACCACTATCGCTCTAGGAAATGGTAAGACTGTGACATGTATGCTTGATTTAGGTGCTGGTATCAATCTCATGCCTTACTCAATTTTTAAAGAATTAGAGTTAGGAGAATTGAAACTCACTCGCATGAGCCTGCAATTAGCTGATCGTTCTGTTAGGTATCCTAGAGGTATTATAGAGAATATCCTTATTAGTGTTTGTGGTTTGATTGTGCCTATATATTTCGTTGTTCTTGAGATATGTGATGAGCATGAGAATGGCCGCAAGCATACATTGTTGCTAGGTAGACCATTTATGGCCACTACTAACACTTTGATTGATGTGAAGAATTGTAATATTCAGATGTCAATGTTACGAGAGACAGTTTCATTTTCTGTGCATAAGCACAAAGCTATGTCATCTGTTAGTTCTATTGAGGATTGTTCTTTCATTGATTCTATTGATGCCTTGGCGAAGATTTCTTTTGTGCAGGATTACAGTTTGGAGGAGGCTTTTGAGGGATCAGCCGACATGGAGGAGAGGCTCAGATTGGAAGCTCAATTCGCGAAGCCACCTCGTTTGAAACTGGCGAATCCACCTGCATCTGAGAAGTTAGAGCTGAAAGAGCTCCCTACGAATCTAAAATATGTCTTTCTCGAGGAGAACAAGCAGAAGCTGGTGATCATCTCGGCTCATCTTACTGACGTCCAGCATTCCCAATTGATAACTGTGCTGAAAAAGCACAAGTTAGCCTTTGGATGAAGCTTGGCAGATATACGAGGTATCAGCCCAACGATGTGCATGCACAAGAGCCAGCTTGCCAATGATACGCTCCCTAAGAGGGACGGACAACGACGTCTCAATCCAGTTCTGATGGAGGTCGTGAAGAAAGAGATCCTTAAGTTGTTGGCCAAATGGATTATCTATTTGATCGCCAACAGTGAATGGGTTATAGTCCAATCCACGTCGTACCCAAGAAGGGAGGTATCACGATGACCATGTATGAGAAGAAGGAGCTCGTTCCCACTAGGCCTGCCACCGGATGGAGGATGTGTATCGACTAAAGGAAGCTTAACGCGGCCACGAAAAAGGATCACTTCCCTCTCCCCTTTATTGATCAAATGTTGGATAAACTTGCTGGTAATGACTTCTTTTGTTTTCTTGATGGCTTATCAGGTTATTATTAGATTGCGATCGACTCGGAGGATCAGGCGAAGAATGCCTTTACTAGCTCTTTTGGGACTTATGCCTTCTGAAGGATGTCATTTGGACTGTGTAATGCGCCAGGTACCTTTCAGAGGTGTATAATGTCTACTTTTTCTAATATGATTAGTGATTTTGTTGAGGTCTTTATGGATGATTTTTCTGTTTTTGGATCCTCTTTTGATGATTGCATTGATAAGATTGATCGTGTGCTTGATCCTTGTGTTGAGAATTGTCTTACTTTGAGTTGGGAAAAAAGTCATTTTATGGTGCGTAGTGGTATTGTTTTGGGGCATGTAGTGTCAAGTAAGGGGATAGAAGTTGATAAGGCTAAGGTAGAGGTGATTGCAAAATTACCTCCACGGACTGATGTTAAGGGAATTAGAAGCTTTTTGGGACATGCTGGTTTTTGTCGCAGATTTATAAAAGATTTTTCTAAGATATGTTAACCCCTCTGTTGTTTGCTTTCTCAGGATACTCTTTTTGATTTTAATGTTGACCGTCTGGCTGCTTTCTCTACTTTGAAAGAGAAATTGTGTAGTGCATCTATTATTGTTGGTCCTGATTGGTCTTTCCCTTTTGAAATTATGTGTGATGCATCAAACTCTGTTGTGGGTGCTGTTTTGGGTCAACGTGTTGATAATATGTTACACATTATTTACTACGCTAGCTCTACTTTGAATCCTGGTCATATTAACTACACTACTACCGAAAAGGAAATGTTAGTTGTAGTTTTTGCTCTTGATAAATTTCGTGCTTATATTATTGGTTCTAGAGTGATTCGTTGGGTTTTGTTATTGCAAGAGTTTGATATTGAGATTTGTGATAAGAAAGGGTGTGAGAATGCCGTTGCCGATCATCTTACTAGTTTAGAGAACATTCCTTCTCACTCTCCTCATGGAATCATAATCGAGTCTTTTTCTTAAGAGCATGTTTATAGTGTTTCTCATGTGCCTTGATTTGGTGACATTGTTAATTATTTAGCTTGTGGTGAATTAAGGCCTGACCTCACTTCCCAAGAAAAGAAGCGTTTTCTACATGTGTGCAGATACTACTTTTGGGAAGACACATTTCTGTTCAAGCTCGGGAAGGACGAGGTGATTCGGAGATGTGTCGCGAAGGAAGAGCATCCTAAAGTGTTGGAGATGTGCCACCAAGAACATTGTGGCGGTCATTTTGGAGACCAAAAGACGGCACACAAGGTTCTCCAATCAGGTTTATTTTGGCCTACGTTATTTAGGGATGCACATGCTTTTTATCTCTCTTGTGATAGATGCCAAAGATTCGGTTCTATAGGTCGTAAGAATGAGATGCCTCTAAATAATGTGCTTGTAGTTGAGATTTTTGATGTGTGGGACATTGATTTTATGGGTCCTTTTCCGAAGTCTCATGGATACAAATATATTTTACTTGCGAAATGAGGTGTATGACAATGCCCGGATCTACAAGGACAAGGTGAAGGCGATTCATGATAAGAGGATACTATAAAAGGATCTCAAGCCCGGTATGAAGGTGCTATTGTTCAATTCCCGATTGAAACTCTTTCCCAGGAAATTGAAGTCGAGATGGAGTGGGCCGTTTGTGGTGAAGGATGTGATGTCGTACGGGTCGGTTGAGCTTGTTAAAGAAGGATATGATGACTCTTTTGTCGTGAATGGACATCGTGTGAAGCCGTACATCAAAGGATGTCCGACCAAGTTCACGGTGGATTCGACATCGGTTGAAGATCCACCTCCTAATTGAGCAATTTATTCCGTCGAGCTAATGACGTTAAATAAGTGTTCGTTTAATTCTTTTTGTTCTTTTATTCTTCTGTCATGTGTCATGTATTTCTTTCCCTTATTTCGTATTATGTTGGAGGAGAATTAATTTGTGTTTTACACGTGTGGTTTAGATGAACGTGGAAGGCTCGTACGGAAAATAGGCAAAAATGCATAGCGTTGGCCGAGAGGAGGGATAGTGAGTGCTAAGGAACTAGCGCGTGCTACCCCCAATTGAAGAGTATTTACGAGAGCTAGGCTAGCACCCGCTACCACCCCAGCGAGCGCTAGCCCTACATTCTGTCTCAATCCAGAAAAGAGGGCTAGCGACCACTATCCCCCCCAGCAGCCGCTAGCCCATGATTCTGTTTCTTCCCCCAGCACACAAGAGTAGCGAGCGCTACCCCTGCAATCTGCTTCTCTTCACCGAATGGAGGGCTAGTGACCACTACCCCCCAGCGGTCGCTACCCTAGCGAAACCTTAATCCCTTTTCTTTTATATCTCACGCCTCTTTCTCTCCTCCACACAATTCTTATCCCCAAATTTTTTTCTTCTTCCTCTCCACAACCGACGCCACCCTCCTTCTTTCTTGACCAATTTTTCCAAATTTCTCCATCAATTCTTCACATCACCATCATTCCCCATCTCCAATCTTCATCCTCTTCCGTTCCCACCATCTCTATCACTCAATCTACCCATTTTCCCCCTCTTTAATTCCATAATTTCCCATCTTCTTCACCCACAAACTCCAACCTCACTACTCACCCACATCAACCCCCACCACCCGCCGGACGCCGCCACTGTTGCCACCAACCTCATGCTCCGGCCAACTTTCCGGCAACATCAACTTTCACTTCCACTCATGCTATGGCTCGCACCAAACATCGTGCCGGCAAACAAGGGGCTAGTACTTCACAACCGCCAAAGGAGGAACTCGAGGACCTCCAGAATGAGTTCAACTGCCTGTTTCTCATCCAAACCGACTTGGAGGGCTTGTTCAATGAAATGTGGATTTGGCATGAGGTAACCCCGCCACATATCTTGTACTGGAATTTATTAGCTAATTTGCACTGTATTGGAGAGATAGAACATTATCTTGATGTTCTAGGTTTGAAGAAGTATGCTAGGATGTCAAATAAGTGTTCTATTATGCTTACTCATGAGTTTTTATCTACACTTGAGGTGCCTGTAGATCTTACTTATTGTTCGTTTAGATTGCGGGAAGTACCCCGTCATTTGTCTATTTCTCAACTTTGCAGGATTATGGGGTTTCATGGAAAAAACGTCGGGGATCAAGCCCCGCCGACTCAATTCAACCCCAATGCCGTTTGGACTACCTTAACGGGTTTCCACAATTAGCAATCCGGCGGGGTTCATTCGGGACAATGTGCTCATCATTTTGCATAAGTTCCTCTCTTATGCCATCACCGGCAAAGAGCAGGGGAACAAGGTCAACCATGCGGAGTTCTACCTCCTTCACTGCGCGTCCCAGGGCATCCGGGTGTGTTCTAATTACAATATTCTTACGACCTTTAAGAATATGCTGGCCACCACCCGGTATCACGCTACCCTGTCCCTGGTGATCTCGGCCATTGCCCGTCACTTCGACGCCTTCGACCCGATGTACCTCGATCCCGCTGACACCATCTATTGCACTAGTCTCGATCTCTCCGAGCTCAAGCAGGCTTGGATGTGCACGGTAGACTACCGGTGGCAGCCATCTATTGTCCGAAAGTGTGTGGTTAACCACACGGATGAGCTCGCCGCTGCTGCAGCTAACCTTCCACCTCCCGCAGGCGACTTGACGGTGTATAAGGAGGATGAGTACTAGGATGCTCAGATGTCAGATGCTTTCCCTACTGGCACATCCTTCGAATATGCCGGCACCTCCTCCGGCCAGCACAACTATGGAGTTGGTTCATCCTTCGCCGGGAATATCGACCAGCTGAGCAGTCAGTTCCAGGCCTTGAGTACTAATTTCGGAGCTTTTCGCACCGACTTCAACTCTTTTTGCTAGGATTTTGACACGTTCTCCCAGGAATTCAGGAGCTATGTTGACGAGGCTCGTACTTTCTATCACGATTTGGGGAGTACAATAGCTCGATGCAGCAGATTCAGCAGAGGATCAAGCAGAGGGTGAATAACACCCACGACCTCCTCACCGAGCAGGCCCACCTTTGGAGGTTGGCACAGGAGCAGTCAGCTCTGCAGTACCAACAGGTTGTTGAGAACAACCGTTGTGTTGCTGAGTTGAATGCATAGCCCGTCGAGCTGGGCACTCTATGATCCTCCACCACCACTGGACCAGCAGTAACTTGTCACTGCTGTTTAGTACGTATTTCATTGTCACAACTGTGCATGTATTTCGTATGTGGTGTATTTTTTAAGTTGTGTCTGTCCTATATGCGTGTTTTTTCTGATTGCTATTTCTTAGCTCGTGATGATTAGTGATTGATTTTGATGGGAAGTTGATTATGCATCGATATGACTCGCCGTTTTGTGTTCTTTGATTGGGTGATGAACTATTTATTTGATCATTGTTGTCGTGGGGCACTCTATTGTGATTGATTGATATGATAATGTTTTATATGTTTTTAGTCTCGTTTCCATTGTATGTATGGTCTCATAATTTGTTCAAGTTGATGTTTTGGTTTTCCATGTACTACATTGTAGGTAAAAATCGACAAAAACTGGTTAACGAACTTTGACTAGAGAAACGAGATCAAAAGATGAAGAAAAGGGCCAAAATTATGGGTTGGACCGAAGATGGACCTAGCGAGCGCTAGCCCTTAGCACCCGCTAGGCCAAATGGGTGGACAAGACAGAACTGGGGGCTAGCGGTCGCTAGTCCCTAGCGACCGCTAGCACCTAGAAACATATGAAGATAGAACAGTGGTGTAGCGCTCGCTACCCCCCCAGCGAGCGATACCCCTTTGCAGCCAGACCTCAACCAGCGCTGGGGTCTAGCGAGCGCTAGCCCCCTGCTTCTGCCATGTATGCAGCGAGCCAAGGTAGTGCTCGCTAGCCCCCAGCGAGCGCTACCCAGACGGAATTTTCTTCTCCTATTTAAACCTCCACGCGTGATTTTTCAGACTACTACTTCACGTTTTTGTACTTCTAGTCTAGAGTTTAGACCACGAGAGAAAACACTTTTAGTCTAGATTTTTAATTCTTTTTCGTTCTTCAATTCAGTTGTGGATTCGTTCGTGATTCAAACCCGGAGTACTTTAATGCACTATTTTTCCTTTCTATCCGTGAGTTCTTTTACTGCTTTCTTTACTGCTTTATGATTTATTTTCTTTCTTCTCTTTTATTGATTAATTTCCAATTCAGTAATATAAATCTTTCAATCATGTTAATTAATCAATTCAAAACATGTTTCAATTCAGTTTCCTTAATTCATTGTTCTTAGATTTAGGATTTAATTACCTCATTAGTTTTCAACATAGATATAAGCCTTGTTTAGCCTTCCTTGAGAATACGACTTAGGGTTAACTTATTAATATACAACGAACTCGTACTCTTGCGAGCAATTTAATACAATAAATTGAAAGTATATCGGCTGGAAATATTCCTCGTGCCCGATACTGAGTCCCTTTATCGGACATTGGGTCTGGTCTAAACAATGCCACGTACTGACAGTTTAAAATAAGTTGAAACAAAAATTTTGGCGCCGTTGCTGGGGAAGGCTTTAGGCTTTTATTTGTGTTGCTTTTATTTTATTTTTTTATTTTTTATTTTATTTTGTTTATTCCTTTGCTCCCGCAAGGTGCGTTTGATCTTCTTCTGATTTGTTATGCTAGGTCGCCGAAGCTTGAGACAAGAGTTGGTACCCTACGTTGACAACATCAATAGAAGAGAAGTCATGCTCGAGGAGCGATTTAGGGATGTTGTCAACCTCGCCACATTATTCGAAGAATAACTAGTAATAATGGCCGAGGAAGATGAATCCCTTAGGAAACTCGGAGACTTTTCCAGGTGGACATATGGCATAACCGCATCCGCTATCGTTCTCTCAGCTGCGGGGAGAAATCCACGAGTTGAAGCACAACCACATCAATTTGCTCCCTTCATTCTACGGTCTGCCTAATGAAGATGCACTCCTTTTTATCAGGGAGTTCTGCACAGCTGTCCAGTCCATTCCACTCCAGACGATCACCGAGGACGAACTGCTAAGGAAGTGCTTCCCCTATTCACTCAAGGATAGGGCGAAGTCGTGGTATCTCTCCCTTCCAGCAAGATCATTACCTAATTGGAAGGCGGTAGTACTACGTTTCTGCTTAAGTACTATTCGAATCATAAGACGCAGCAAATCAGACTCCAGATCATGCAGTTTGCTCAGGAACCTGATGAGCCCTTTCACGAGGCCCTTGATAGATTAATAGAGCTCCAACAGTAGTGCCCGCACCATCAGATTGTGCCAGAACTCCTCTGGCAGATCTTCTACAATGGATTGCAGCACACCTATCAGTTCATGGTGGATAAAATAGTTGGAGGTAACATATCTGAGAAAACTGCCGATGAAGCAATTGAGATTTTCGAGACGCTAGCCACTAATTCGCAGCAGAAAATCTCCCGATCAAAGAGAGTGGAAGTCCGAGAGATTGGAGTCAGCCCAGACCTAAAGAAGCAGATGGCCGATATGATGCGAGAATTACAAGAGTTGAAGATGAGCAAGGCCTCCGCAGTAACCAAACATGAGCCGGCATCTGAGCAGTGCCCGATATGTGGTGATCTCACTCATGACGAGAATCATTGCACTAGAATGACAGAGATAACTTATGAAGGAGAGGCGGAAGTCTTTGATGCACAAGGATTCCCACCATGCCCACCATTCGAGCAACACCCAGCTCAGCAGACTTCGGGATGGAGAACCCATAACAACTCTACATGGAAAGGGCCGAGTTAAGGGCATAATTTGAACTTCCCTGCCCGACGACCAGCCCCGCAGCAATACTACCCACCGCAGCAAGGGTATTATCCTCAGCAGCCCTATTACCCACCTCAGTCAAGGTATTATCCACCACCTCCTTACCAGCAGCCGCCCCCCCTACCAGCAGCCGCCGCCACCACTGTTCCAGTCGCAGTTCCCATCTGCATCGCGATCAGCCCAGCCTAAACCATCTCTAGAGGACATTCTTGCAGCCTTCATGCAAGAGAGCAAACTAGCTCGGGAGGCTCAAGAGGCCACTATCAAACGCCTCGAGAGTCAAGTCGGGTAGATCTCAGAAGCTGTCAATCAGATGCAGCAGCAGCAGCAGACCGGAAAGATACCCGGGCAGGGGCACTCAACGCAGCAGATTCAGGCCATTACTGTTCTTCGTAGTGGCAAGCAAGTTGACAACAAGGTGGCTATGCCGGAGGATGAGTCGACTAAAGAGGTGGAGGATGCTGAGAAAGGAAAGGAACCGGAACAGCCAGTGACTCAGTTGCACAAAACGTCAAATCCGTACAAGCCACCGATTCCCTTTCCGAGCAAACTAAAAAATGTTAAGTTTGAGAAGCAGTTCACGGAGTTCTATAAGATGTTGTCTCAAGTACATGTTAATCTGCCGCTCCTGGACGTGATCCGCAACGTACCGGCGTACCTGAAATTCTTTAAGGAGCTAGCCTCCAAAAAGAGAAGATTTGCAGACGATGAGTCCGTCATGGTATCCGAGGTGGCCAGCTCTATCATGCAGCAGCCTCTTCCTCAGAAATTGCAAGATCCAGGTAGTTTCGTTATCACTATAGCTCTTGGGAATGGTAAAACTGTAACAGGCATGCTTGACTTAGGTGCATGTATTAATCTTATGCCTTACTCGATTTTTAAGGAATTAGAGTTAGGGGAATTGAAACCTATCGGCATGAGTTTACAGTTAGCTGATCGTTCTGTTAGATATCCTAGAGGTATTATAGACAACATCCTAGTGAGTGTTCGTGGTCTGATTGTACGTATGGATTTTGTTGTCTTAGAAATAGGTGATGTGCATGAAAACAGACGTGATCATACTTTATTGCTTGGTAGACCATTCATGGCAACTACTAATACTTTGATTGATGTAAAAAATGGTAATATTCAAATGTCTGTGTTAGGAGAGAAAGTTTCGTTTTTTGTGCATAAGCACAAAGCTATGCCTTCTGTTAGCTCTATTAAGGACTGTTCTTTCATTGATTCAGTTGATGCTCTAGCCGAGATTTCTTTTGTGCAGGATTACAGTTTGGAGGAGATCTTTGAAGGATCGGCCGACATGGAGGAGAGACTTCATTTGGAGGCCCAGTTCGCAAAGCCACCACCGATGCCGTCAGCAAATCCACCAGCACCAGAGAAATTAGAGTTAAAAGAGCTTCCTACGAATCTGAAGTACGTCTTCCTTGAGGAGAACGAGCAGAAACCGATGATTATCTCAGCTGATCTGACTGATGCCCAGCACGCTCGGTTAGTAACTGTGATGAAAAAACACAATCTAGCCTTCGGCTGGAGTCTGGCAGACATCCGAGGCATCAGTCCAGCGATGTGCATGCACAAAATACAGCTCACCAACGATTCCCTTCCAAAAAAAGATGGACAGAGACGGCTCAACCCAGTACTTATGGAGGTATTGAAGAAGGAGATCTTCAAGCTTCTAGCCGAAGGGATCATCTATCCAATCGCCAACAGTGAGTGGGTGAGTCCAGTCCACGTTGTACCCAAGAAGGGTGGGATCACGGTGACTATGAACGAGAAGAAGAAACTTATCCCCACTAGACCCGTTACCGGATGGAGGATGTGCATCGACTACCGCAAGCTTAATGCGGCTACAAAAAAGGATCACTTTCCTTTACCTTTTATTGATCAAATGTTAGATAAGCTTGCTGGTAATGACTATTTTTGTTTTCTGGATGGTTTGTCAGGTTATTATCAAATTGTGATCGACCCGGAGGACCAAGCAAACATTGCTTTCACCAGCCCCTTCGGAACATATGCTTTTCAGAGAATGTCGTTTGGATTGTGCAATGCACCAGGTACGTTCCAGCGATGTATGATGTCTATTTTCTCTGACATGATTAGCAACTTCGTCGAAGTGTTTATGGATGACTTTTCTATTTTTGGCACTTCGTTTGATGATTGCCTTTCTAAAATTGATCGTGTACTTGAGCGTTGTGTTGAAACTTGTCTTACTTTGAGTTGGGAAAAGAGTCATTTTATGGTGCGTAGTGGAATTGTTTTGGGACATGTCGTGTCTAGTAAAGGAATTGAGGTCGATAAGGCTAAGGTAGAGGTGATTGAAAAATTACCTCCACCAACTGATGTTAAGGGAATTAGAAGTTTCTTAGGTCATGTTGATTTTTATCATAGATTCATTAAGGATTTCTCTAAGATTTGTCAACCTCTGTGTCGTCTACTTGCTCAGGACACTCCCTTTAATTTTGATGTCGACTGTCTTTCTGCTTTTACTACTTTGAAAGAAAAATTATGCAGTGCACCTATTATTGTTGGCCCTGATTGGTCTGTTCCCTTTGAAATTATGTGTGATGCGTCTAACTCTGCTATAGGTGCTGTTTTAGGTCAACATGTTGATAAGATGTTGCGTGTGATCTATTATGCTAGCTCTACCTTAACCCCTACTAAGATAAATTATACTACTACTGAAAAAGAAATGTTAGCGGTAGTATTTGCTCTTGATAAGTTTCGTGCTTATATTATAGGGTCTAGAGTTATAATTCATAGTGATCATGCTGCTTTGCGTTATCTGTTGACTAAGCCTCAGGCGAAGCCGAGGCTGATTCGTTGGGTCTTATTATTGCAAGAGTTTGATGTTAAAATTCGTGATAGAAAAGGGAGTGAAAACGCCGTTGCCGATCATCTCTCTCGCTTAGAGCATGTCCTTTCTCCCCCGTCCTATGATCTAGTTGACGAGTCTTTTCCATATGAGCATGTTTATAGTCTTAATAATGTGCCTTGGTTTGCTGACATAGTTAATTATTTGGCTTGTGGCGAGTTAAGGCCTGACCTCACTTCCCAAGAAAGGAAGCGTTTTCTCCATGTGTGCAGGCAATACTTTTGGGAAGACCATTTCCTTTTCAAGCTCGGGAAAGACGAAGTGATTAGATGATGCGTTGCGGAGGAGGAGCAACCGAAAGTGCTAGAGATGTGCCATGAGACTCATTGTGGCGGCCACTTTGGAGGCCAAAAGACGGCACACAAGGTTCTTCAATCAAGTTTATTCTGGCCTACTCTGTTTAAAGATGAACATGCTTATTATCTCTCGTGTGATAGATGTCAAAGAGTCGGTACTATCAGTCGTAGGAATGAAATGCCTCTAAATAACATGCTAGTTGTTGAAATTTTTGATGTGTGGGGAATTGACTTTATGGGACCGTTTCCTATGTCTCATGGGTACGAATATATCTTACTGGCTGTTGACTACGTATCCAAGTGGGTTGAGGCTATCCCCACTAGGACGTGTGACTCTCACGTTGTGCTCAAGTTTGTGCAGGAACATATTTTGTGTAGGTTTGACTTCCCACGAGATATCATTAGCGATGGTGGAAAACACTTCTGCAATAGGTTGTTCGAGAGGCTCATGAAGAAAAATGGGATAATGCACAAGATTGCGACCCCATACCATCCACAGACGTCGGGCCAAGCTGAGACGAGCAACAAACAAGTCAAAAACATCTTGGAAAAGACAGTTCAGCCATCTAGAAAGGATTGGGCAATCAAGCTGAACGACGCTCTTTGGGCATACCGCACAACATACAAAAGCGTGTTGGGGATGAGCCTGTACCATCTCGTGTACGGAAAGGCGTGCCACTTACCCATTGAAGTGGAGCACAAAGCCTATTGGGCGATCAAGACCTCCAATCTCGATTTAAAAAAAGCAGTGGAGCACCGTTCTCTACAGATGTCGGAGTTAGACGAGCTGCGAAACGAGGCGTATGACAACGCTCGAATTTACAAGGACAAGTTGAAGGCAATCCATGACCGAAGGATTCTTCACAAAGATTTGAAACCTGGTATGAAGGTGCTACTGTTCAATTCTCGGTTGAAGCAGTTTCCCGGAAAATTGAAGTCTAGATGGAGCGGCCCATTCGTAGTGAAGGATGTTAAGCCATACGGGGCAATAGAGCTTAGTAAAGAAAGAGACGATGACTCATTCGTGGTGAATGGGCATCGCGTGAAGCCATACATCGAGGGATGGCCTACTAACTTCACGGTGGAGTCCACACTGATTGAAGATCCGCCCTCTAATTGATCACTTATGCCCGTCGAGCTAATGACGTTAAACAAGCGATCTTTCATTTCCATTGCTTTTATTTTTGTTGTTTTTAATTTTGTCTTTCCGTTTCTTTGTTTCGTACTTAGTTAGGGGAAGAACTTATTTTAAGTTGATTTTATGTTGCAGGAGAAATCAGGAAGAATGCACGAGACTAGTGGAAAAATGGCCATAAAGGAGGACTTTTACGAGAGCTGGGCCGAGCACTAGACCCTGTCTCTGTCCTCTTCCAGCGTGAAGGGCTAGCGCTCGCTACCCCCCCAGCGAGCGCTAGCCCCTATATCTGTCCCATACCAGAACGTTGGGGTAGCGAGCGCTACCCCCCCCCCCAGCCCTCGCTACCCCTAGTCCCTGTATACCCCCCCAGCGCGTTAGGGTAGCGCTCGCTACCCCCCCAGCGAGCGCTACCCTCGCTCTCTGCCTGCAAACCAGCGCGCTAGGGTTGCGGTCGCTACCCCCCTAGCGACCGCTACCCCTCTCCTCTACCTTTTAAACTTGCGATTCCTTCTTTCTTCTCCTTCACAATTTTTTTCCCCCAATTTCTTTCTCCTCCTTCTTTTTCCTCGCGAAAACTGCACCTCTCTATCCCTTCCTCCATATTTTTCTTCAACTACTCCATAAATCATCCCAAATTCCTTCAATCCTCATCCTACTTCACCAATTCCTCCATAAACCCTCACTTTTACCACCCTTTTCTCCCATATCCTCAAACCATCACCTTCCTCCAACCCTCAATCCCTAATTTTCCAATTCCCCCAAATTCTTTCAAACCATAATTTCTCCTTCCTTCTTCTGAAAATTCACCTTCTTCCTCCCAAATCCGACCACACTAACTCGGTTATCCATCACCGCAGTTGCACCACCGACCACAGTCACTTTCTGGCGACCTCCTTCCTCATTCTCTCTTCTCCAGATGGCGCGCACTAAGCATCGTGCTGGGGAGCAAGCCGCGAGCACCTCCCAACCGGAGAAACCCACCTCCGAGGATCTTCAACACGCGTACAATTTCCCTTTCCCACTCCAATCCGACTTGGAAGGGCAATTCTATGAACGATGGACTCGGCATGAGGTAACTCCGCCTCATACCCTTGATTGGAATTTGTTATCTAGTTTGGGATGTGTTAGGAAACTTGAGCAATTTCTTGATGCTTTAGGACTTCGAAAATATGCGCATATGTCCTTTAAATGTTCTAAATTACTTACGTATGAATTCTTGTCCACGTTGACTGCTGATCTTACTTACTGCACGTTTAGATTGCGGGGAGTACCCCGTCGTGTGTCTATTACTCTTTTGTGCAGGATAATGGGTTTTCACGGCAAGAATGTTGGGTATCAAGCCCCACCTTCCCACTTCAATCCAAATGCCACGTGGAATTCCCTCACGGGTTTTCACAACTGACAAGCCGGTGGGATGCCGGCTGGTTTCATCCAGAGCAATGTATTGATGATTCTGCATAAGTTCCTATCTTATGGAATCACCGGCAAGGAGCAAGCCAACAAGGTGAATCAGGCCAAGGTCTATTTGCTCCAGAGCGCTGTTCGAGGATCCCGGGTGTGCGCCGGATACTATATTCTTAACACGATTAAGAATATGTTGGCCACAGTCCGGTATCACGCCACTCTGCCCCTAGTGATCTGTGCTATTACCCGGCACTTTGAGGTTTTCGACCCGGAGAATATTGATCCAACTAACACCATGTATGTGTTAAGGATTGATCACTCTGAGCTCCGACAGGCTCGTATATGCACCATCGACTACACGTGGGTGCCCTCCACCTCCCGGCGCTGTGTGGTTAACCACACCAATGAGTTGGCCGCTATTGCCGCCAACTTACCTGATGTTGGAGATGACGTGGGAGCAGCTGAGGAAGAAGCCTACGAGGACGCTCCTATGCCGGATGCCTTTGCTCCCGGCCCTTCCTCGTACTCGACGGGCGTTGGCTAGTATCACTACGGCGCCGGCTCTACTTCTACCGGTGGCATGGATCACCTAACGTCGCAGTTTCAGTCTCTGAGCACTGAACTCGGTACCCTCCAGTCAGACTTCTCCTCCTTCCGGAAGGACTTCACCAGTTTCTCCCAAGATTTTGGGACGCATGCCCATGAGGCCCAGTCCTTCTATCGGGAGTTTGGAGACTTCATCTCTTCTATGCTTCGGAGCCAGGAGTGGATTGACGAGCGGGTGACCGCTACTCATGACCTTATGTTTGAGCAAGCTCGGCAGTGGCGATTGTCTCAGGAACAGTCGGCTCTCCAGTATCAATAGATACTCGAGAACAACCGGCAGATGGTCGAGCTCAACGCCCAATGGTCGAACTGGGCCCTGTATGATCACCCACCACCGCTGCCGGATCAGCAGTGACTTCTCACTGCCGTTTAGTACGCGCTTCCTTATTTTTTTTCTTTTGCGTGTGTCTGGGTTGTTTCCTTTCGATTATTTCCTTTTCACTACAAAAAAAAGCTAAACTGGCGACGGAATTGACGACGGAATGGTTTTCCGTCGTCCTCTGGCGACGGACTGGCGACGGAAATTAACAAATAATGCTAACGACGGACTGGCGACGGACTGGCGACCGTTTTTTTGGCGCGTAAGCTGGCGCCAATGTTAACGACGGACTGGACGACGGACTGGTCCGTCGTCCGACCAGTCCGTCGCCAGTCCGTCGTGAAATATTTATTTATTTTTTTATTTAATTTTTATACCGGACGACGGACTGGTCCGTCGCCCAGTCCGTCGTCCCGCCCTATTTAGCGGGCAAAATAGCCTTTCGCGAAACAGAACAACGGCGCCCAAGTTCTGCTCTTTCTCCGGCGATTCCAAGGTCCCCATCGAAACAGAACACCCCCGCACCAAGGTAAGTACATTATACCCTTTTCCCTTCCCCTATCTTTATCCACTTCGGTTTCTCAATTTCTCCCCGTTTATATTCGACGCCGGAGTAGAAATCTTCCCCTCGACGTCGCCTCCGCTGCCCAGCTGCTCCGCCGCCGCCGTCTGCCTCGCGCTGCCGCTGCCTGCGCCGTGCCGCCGCTGCTCCGCCGCCGCTGCCAGCTTCCTCCACAGGTTGTTTAATTTTATTTTATTTTTGAATTATTTCATAATTTGAATGAATTATTTAGTTAATTGTTATCTAAATTAGTTAATTGTAAAATTAGTTTGAATTGTGCGATTAATTGTTGTTAATTGTTTGATGATTGTGGTTAATTGAGATATGTGATTAATTGTTAGTATGAATTGATGATATATGTGATTAATTGTATTTTTTTGTCTTTTGTTGTTAATTGTTGTTAATTGTGTGATAATTGTGGTTAATTGATATATTTTATTAATTATTAGTGTGAATTGTTAATTTTGTGTTAATTAATGTTGTTTTAAATTTTATGAATTATTTGATAATTTGGATTAATAATTTAGTTAATTGTTATTTGAAGTAGTTAATTGTTAAATTTGTTTAAATTGATATATGTAATTAATTGTTAATTTGTGGTTAATTGAAATATGTAATTAGGTTATGTGATTATTATACATATTTATCTAATTTAGTTGAATTAATTAGGGTATTTTATTAATTATAGTAGGTTGAGTTATATATGTTAATTAGGATATTGTTAGGGTATTTTATTTATACTATTTACTTAAGGTTTAATTATTTTATTTGTTAATATATATATCTAATTTGTTAATTTGATATAAATTGATTTAATTAGTTGAATTATATTTAACTATTGAATTTGTTGATTTATTACTTGTTAGTAGAGTTTATTAGGATAATTGATTAATTTTAATTTGTTTAAATGAATAAATTAGTTTATAGTTTAGTTAATTGAATAATTGAATAAAATATTTTCTAAATTACTTAGGGTTTATAAGGATAATTAATTAAATAATCTTTAACAAATTAGTGTTAATTACTTTAGTTAATTCACTAATTTGAATTTTTTTATTCTAATTATTGTAATTAATCCATAATAAATAAATTAGTTAAGTTAGTGTTAGTGTTGAAGATAATTGACGGATTCGTCTACTTGATGTAAATTAATTATTTCTTAGTTTAATTTGTTGATTAATTAGTTTAAATTGTTTAATATTAGGGTTTATTTAATTACGCCTGTCGCTGCCCGACTCCTCTCTCATCCTTTTCGAGCCGCCTTTTGCCGCTCCGGCGCTCCCTACTTCGGTGAAAGGTAATTAAATTATAATAATGTACTTATTTAATTACTTAGGTTAATTAATTATTTAAATTTATGAGGTAATTTTTAGATTATTTAGCATTTATAATGAATTAGTTTATTTTTGTATTTAATTTGATTAATCATGTTAGTTAATTGTGTAGGTTAATTAGTTCATAGTTGATTGTTTTTAATTTCTGAATTTTGGTAATATAGTATAACGAAATAGGGGATTTATGACATTGGGATAGACGTAATTAATTTCTTAAGGATCTTCTCCCTTCGGGATAGATTTTGATTACGTCTTAAGGATCTTCTCCCAATATGTGTAATATTATATATGTTGTGGTGGTTTGATGAGATGCATGTGTTGTGATATTTTAATTATTATGTTTGAATGTTTTGATCATGAAATGTATGTTGGGATAGTTTGATGACCTGCATGTTGGGATAGTTTGATGACCTTAGCTGACTTGGTTAGATTAGACACAATTACTTATGTAGTTTAAATAATATCGGGGGTAAAAATCTTGATTGTAACATGTAACCCTTATTAATGACCGAAATGATCGTGATCTCCAAATGCGTAGCATCAAACAATTAAGCATCAACATGTAATTCATAAATCCAATTCAATGACCCTTATTAATGACCGAAATGATCATGATCTCCAAATGCGCAGCATGTAATTCATAAATGCAAATATGTGACGAACAAAACATTTTAAACGTAAGGATATTTCCTCTCTCTATTAAAGTCCAAATAATTGACCAATACTGTTATCGCCCTTTATTCAACTCCAAATAATTCACCAATACTGTTATCGCCCTTTATTCAACTCCAAATAATTCAATTTCTGTACTGAACTTCAAATGATTCAACTTCTCTATTGAACTCCAAATGATTCAACTTTTATATTGAACTTCAAATGATTGAACTTCTCTATTCAACATAATAGATGTCTTACAGTCGGCGAGAGGATGTGGGGACTCCTCGTGGTAGGGGTTCACGCCGATCACAGCTATCCCTTGGACGGGGTAGTTTCCCGGGCTCATCGTCTGGATATGAGTCCGGGACCGGCGGTCTGAGCCACCATATTGGTGGCATACAGATAGGCGGTCCGTCTTCTGGCTCTGACACTGATGGTCAGAGAGAGCTTAGACCCACAGGAGACTGTGTTCTATCTGTGAGTGAGCTGGGGTACGTAAATGCAATCACATCTTCAATTTTGACAATTATTTAATTAGTTATTCAAAAATCTAACATAAATCAATCTAAAATTACTTTATGCAGCGGATTTTACCCGCATGCCGACCCGGCAGATTACATTTGGGAACTATTTAAGATAGTTCCCAACCTGACTGGCTACAGTTGGAAGCTCACGCCTGAGGACGTGAGACAGCGATATTGGGAGGAGTTTAAGGTTCGAAAATTTACTAAAACTTAATTTCAAATTCATTCTTAATTATAACTTATAACTACAATTTCTAACATACATTTTCAATGCTAGAAAAAATTTACTTGGGAACCGGCACTCGATGCCAAGATTCGGGAGTTGTGGTATGATAAGATTCGGGAGAGATATAAGGATTATATCTGCGGGATAAAGAGGAGGAGGAATGATCCGCCACCCAGAGGTGGGAAGCCTGGGTGGTGGACTGATGATGTGTGGATGGGTTGGCTCGCTTACTGGTCCCGGGATGATGTTGTGGCCAAATCCCAGGCAGCGAGGCGCAACCGGTTGTCTGAGCCTCAGGGACCGGGTACTGGTCCTATCAAGCATAGGGGAGGGTCCAAGTCGGTCATGGAACGAGCTGAGGAAAAGGTAATAATTAATATACTTTAAATAATAATTATAATTATGTGGTACAATTTTAATTCATATACACATGTTTCAATGACACAACTCCATTGTGATTTGATGCATAGGGTCGTGAGAGGGGAGTAGCTCCCATTTCGTGCATGTTCGACTCCTTTCTGGACGAGCATCGATATGCGGACGGGACATACACCGATCCGAAATCTGCGGCGATAGCGGTAAGTTTTAATTTAAATCTAATATATATATATGTATTAGATTTTCAATATTTATAATATGTATACTGACAAATGTTCATTTCTCGTTTACATGCATGCAGACTGAGGTGTTTCGCCGTGCTGACGAGGAGCGGGCCCAGCTACCCGAGGGGGACCACGATGCAGTCGACATCAACGAGCTGTATCTGGAGGTTCTTGGCGGCCCGGACAAGAAGAAGAGGATGTTCGGCACGGGAGGCGCGGCGAAGGCCCTCAGAGCATCCAGATTCGGGGGATCCTCGTCCACATCACGCGCATCCAGAGACGAGGTTGAGGAGCTGCGGCGACGAGTCGAGGAGCAGGATCGCGAGCGCCGTGAGTACCTTGCTGAGCAGCAGAGATTGGCTGAGCAGATGACGCTCATGCAGTCGCAGTATGCCGAGGTGATGCGGTGGATGTCTCAGCAGCAGGGAGGTGCACCCTCCTTTCCCTCTTATCAGCCTCCCCCGTCTGATGCCCCTCCCCATTTTCCTCCTGATGATGATTATGATTCCTAGATGTTACAGATACACTTTACTATTTTTTTATTTTATGGTTTGTTGTGGGATGTAGCTGATACAATTAATTATTTTGTTCATTATATGAAATTCGCGTTCATTTTGAATTTCATTTGATTGGTTCAATTTTAAATTATTGTTCAATGTTGGATTATATTTGTATTGTTTGTTATGACACGATTTAGGTAATGAATAATAAAAAAAACAAAATTAATTATTAAAATTAAAAAAAATAATAATATACCTGGCGACGGACTGCAGTCCGTCGCCAGGTCAACGGTCAACGGAACCGTCGCCACTAACGACGGATTTTTTCCGTCGTTAGTTCTCCGGCACCGTCGACGGCCACCGGTGCGACCCTCACGACGGATTTACTGTCCGTCGTGACTAACGACGGATTTTATCCGTCGTCAGCTAACGACGGACTGTATTTTCCGTCGTCCGGTGGGCTAACGACGATCAAAATACAGACGGAAAAAATCCGTCGCCAGTCCGTCGCTAGCATCCCGGGACGACGGATTTCTTCCCCTAACGACGGATTTTTCCGTCGCCAGAAGACCTTTTTTTTGTAGTGTTTGTTGCTGTTTTCTTTGCTTTTTTGTGTTTCTCTTTCAGGTTTGGCTCTCTACACGAGTTGATCACACTCCACCACCGCTGCATCATCCCGAAATGGGTATTTCCTTTCCTCTCTTTCATTTTTATTGTAGCAATGAGGACATTGCTTATTTCTTTCATGAGGGGGTAGGTAGTATTTTATCTATAGCATGCGGCGTATTTTTAAAAAAGTATGTAGTTGTGTACTCTGTTTGTCCACTTGCATGTTGGAGCTTAATAGGATTAGTGATCGATTTTGATGAGAAACTTGTTGATTATGCTTGATAACATGAATTGACATTATGAGTTGATAAGCTTTACATGTTGATTATCGTTGTCGTGGGGCACTTGATTTTGTGATGGATTGATGTGATAGCTCGTAACTTGTGCATTTGGTATAAGATTGCTTATTGGCTAGACTTGGTTTTTAATGGTATTTATGTTGTTAATTGTGAGATTGAGTTGGGAGGCTTCTGTTCCTCTGGAAACCATGAGCATGGAAAACCACACGAGAGCACTTTAGATAACCTCTAAATGTTCATATCTCGTGACTTTTAGCCATATAACCCACTCTTTCCAAAAATTTGGCTCGAATGGCCTTTTAAAATTGTTATCGAATCGCTTGAACTGTTTGAATAGGTGATAAGAACTCTACCCCTCTTCCTCTATGAAATTGAAGGAAATTTTGAATTCGATGAATGGGTATGGGAAACCACGCTAGGATACTCGGTTTAACCGAAGATCACACCTAGTGAACAATGTTCTTTATATCACTAAAAATTCTATGCGATTTGGTTCTTTAATAATTGTGTTTGAAAAGATAAAAATTCTAAGTCTAGCTTTTGAGTAATTAAAAACCGGATTTGCATATGTTACTAGTTTGATCGGATTTAAGTTGTATCTTCGAGGGAAACACGTAATGGTGATTGATGAGTAGTCTTATTATTCCTTCCGTAAACTCATATTGAATTAGATTGTTGTCGTATAATTAACTTGCTTCTTGTTTTGAAATCTCCGTATTCTATTTGAGCTTAGACTTGCTTAAGGACAAGCAAGGTATTGTGTGTGGGGAGGTTGTTTTATACGTTTTTGGTCTCGTTTCCATTGTATGTATGGTCTCATAATTTGTTCAAGTTGATGTTTTGGTTTTTCATGTACTACATTGTAGGTAAAAATCGACAGAAAATGGTTAAAGAACTTTGACTGGAGAAACGAGACCAAAAAAAGAAGAAAAGGGCCAAAATTGTAGGTTGGACCGAAGATGGACCTAGCGAGCACTAGCCCCTAGCGCCTGCTAGGCCAAAGGGGTGGACAAGACAGAACTGGGGGCTAGCGTTCGCTAGCCCCTAGCGACCGCTAGCACCCAGAAGCATATGAAGACAGAACAGTGGTGTAGCGCTCGCTACCCCCCCAGCGAGTGCTACCCCTTTGCAGCCAGACCTCAACCAGCGCTGGGGCCTAGGGAGCGCTAACCAGCGCTCGCTAGCCCCCTACTTCTGCCATGTATGCAGCGAGCCAAGGTAGCGCTCGCTAGCCCCCAGCAAGCGCTACCCAGACGGAATTTTCTTCTCCTATTTAAACCTCCACACGTGATTTTTCAGACTACTACTTCACATTTTTGTACTTCTAGTCTAGGGTTTAGATCACGAGAGAAAACACATTTAGTCTAGATTTTTAATTCTTGTTCGTTCTTCAATTCAGTTGTGGATTCGTTCGTGATTCAAACCCGGAGTACTTTAATGCACTATTTTTTCTTTCTATCCGTGAGTTCTTTTACTACTTTCTTTATTGCTTTATGATTTATTTTCTTTCTGCTCTTTTATTGATTAATTTCCAATTTAGTAATATAAATCTTTCAATCATGTTAATTAATCAATTCAAAACATGTTTCAATTTAGTTTCCTTATTTCATTGTTCTTAGATTTAGGATTTAATTACTTCATTAGTTTTCGCCTAGATAGATTAATTAGATTAAAAATCCAAAACCCTCTCTTTTTAATTGCTTTCTGTTCTGCAACATAGATATAAGCCTTGTTTAGCCTTCCTTGAGAATACGACTTAGGGTTAACTTATTAATATACAACGAACTCGTACTCTTGCGAGCAATTTAATACAATAAATTGGAAATATATCGGCTGAAAATATTCCTCGTGCCTGATACTGAGTCCCTTTATCGGACAGTGGGTCTGGTCTAAACAATGCCACGTACTGACAGTTTAAAATAAGTTGAAACAGATAACTTCGAGCATGGTTTATTTGGTATAAAATTGCTTGAATTGCTAGACTTGTTTTTTAAATTGTGCGTAATTGTGAAGATTGTGTTGGGAGGTCTCTGCTCCTCTGGATACCATGAGCATGAGAAACCACACGAGAACACTTTAAATAACCTCTAAATATTTTCATCTCGTGATTATTGACCATATAACCCACTCTTTCTAAATTTGGATCGAATGACCTTAATTGATTCGCTTGAATTTTGGTTTGAAGGTGATAAGAACTCTACCCCTCTTCCTCTCAGAAATCGAAAGAAATTATGTTGCAGAAATGGGTATGGAAAACCACACTAGGATACTCGGTTTATGCCGAAGATCACACCTAGTGACCATCGTTCTATCTATCACTATCTTAGCGCGATTTGATTTAAAAAAAATTAATGAATGAAAGAAATAAAAGTCCAGCTTTGAGTGATTGAAAACCATATCTCATGTGTCTTTTGAGTTTGATCGGATTGAAATTACATTACGAGGGAAACACGTGGTAGTGATTAGTGTATAGTCTTGTGATACCTTATGAAGCATTCATAATGAAAATGATGTTGTTGTATAGTTGAACTCATTTCTTGTTTTGAAATCTCCGTATCGTTTTGAGCCTAGACTTGCTTGAGGACAAGCAAGGCATTGTGTGTGGGGGGTTGTTTTGTCCGTTTTGGGTCCCGTTTCTCATGCATATTAGGTCGATGTTATCTTGTCTTTGTTATTCTATTTGATCATTTGGTTGTCATATTTTCATATTTTAGGCAAATATCGGACAAACAGAGCGAACGAGGTTCGAGAAGAGAAACGAGAGTGAAACGGCACAAAAGAGGCTAGAAACACGCCAGGGTAGCGGCCGCTAGTAGCGGCCGCTAGCCCTCGATTCATCACATTCAAGGCAAAACACGAGTCTAGCGGCCAGTGGCTTGTTCAATATTAGCCAAGACAAAACGTAGTGCTAGCGACCGCTAGCCCCTAGTTCAATTTTCGTTGTGGATTCGATCGTGATTCAACCCGGAGACTATTACTAGTGCATTATTTCCCGTTTAATTCGTGCGTTCTTATTTCTTTCGTAATTTGTCTATTGTTTTTACTTTCTTGTGGCTTCCTTCTTGATTAAGTTTGAATTATTGATCTCTTATTCCATCATCCATGTTAATCAATCAATCGAAGCATGTCAAGATTTATTTCCTTTAATTCATCATTCTTAGAATTAGAACTTAATTGTTGTCTTAATTCTCGCCTAGGTAATTCGTTTTCCTATTCTTTTAATTTCACACGTCTATGTAATTAATTAATTTAGATTAATAATAATTCAAACCTCAATTCCTTTAATTACTTTTTGTTAAACAACGTAGATGAAGCCCTGTTTAGCCTTCCTTGAGAATACGACTTGGGTTAACTTATTAATCTATAATGACCTCGTTCTCTTGCGAGTAACTTAATTAAAATAAGTTGAAACACAAGACGAGTTCTACACTGATGGGAATAGAGATAGGCCTCTGGCAAATCAGTGACAAGTTTATGAAGTATTCAATTCAATTAAGCACAAGTTTAATCAATAAGACATGAATCGAAAAACAATCAATAATTTATCAAGGAGATTTTAAACCCCAGTGTTGGACCCAAAAGAGTTAGGTTTGGTGCATGGGGGTGGCAAGGCTCCTCGCCCCCCCCGATTACACCAAATTCCAACTTTTCTAGTTTACTTGACTTTTTAGTTCAAGAGCTAAAAGTCTTCTTATGTCAAGAATTACGTTTCAGATGACTAGAACAGGTTCTCTTATAAGAAGCTGATCTTGTCCAGAGAAACTCTTGCGTGAGTTGATTATGAGAGAGCAAAACTTCGTGAGAGGTTTTTCTTCAACAAAACCATGCGCGGAAGATGGTGGATTTAGTTGATTGCTCTTATGAAACCTTGTTTTAGTTCAAGTGTTCTTTAGCGGGGCAGGTTTATAGAATAAAAATGAATATGAGAATTCAGAGTTAGTGAATAAATGACTGAATATAAAAATGCAGAATTTAAATAATGAAGTCTTTTTTACGTGGTTCAGGACACACCCTACGTCCACGAATCTTTCTCGTACTTTGCATACTTTGAATCGAAGCTTTTATAGGTGCAAAATTGAAATACTGACTGTTGGCTTGATTGGCTAATCAATCAATCCATAATCGTTGCTGAAGATCTTGTTTCCATAAAACAAGTCTTGTCTTGTAGGGTAGATTGGAATCTCCTTGATTGAGTTGATTTAATCCTTGATTGATCTCCTTCCTTTAATAGAAACTGGTTGGATAGCGGTTTGGTATTCATTCTCTTGTGTTATGTTTCTCTTTTGTTAGATAAGCTTTCTTCAAAACAGAACTATCTAGCAAACCTGATGACTCATATAGGTCAGAACTCTTATACAAGTGTTCTCCCTTTTACAATATGTCATCATCTAAACCTATTCTAGAGATTGGCAAACTATGGTAAAGATCTTATAATTTGATCTTTCCCTTACAATGAACCAATCTTAAGAGTTAGATCTATCAGACTTGCTCTTCTATCAGATAAGGTTCAAACAAAGATTACCATTTCTGTTACAACATAAGCAAGCCTAAGAAACGAATGAAATTAAGAAATTTAAGTGTGTTTCGAAAGAACATCATCAAAATTATTTCTAAAGGTTCCCAACACCTAGATAGAGAATAACAATCAATTCATAAAAGAATCAATAATGAGAATTAAAACATACTTACTAAGATAGAATCTTGTATTGAGCGTCAAACTCCCCTCAATCCTTCGTCCCGAGGTGAAATTATAATGGAGATAAAATAATCTAAGTGTTCTAGGGTTTGAAAGAGAGAAAAATATGAAAAAAGGATCAAAAGAACGCCCAAAATAGGGGATTAAATAGCCTAATTCACGCCCAACGGTCGTGGGGGTTCTAACGGCCACTGGGCACAAGCCTCTGTCCCAGCCGAGGGCCACGCCCAGCGGGCGCAGGACCCCCGACTCTGTCCTCTGCCGAACCACGTCGCCAGCGGGCGTTGTCCCCCAGGCGTTGCCTTCTGCGTGCGTGCCACCACAGCAGTTGCTGCTCGCCCGCTCATGTGGTGGCTTGTGCTGCCTCGTGCCGTGTCCCGGGCCTATTGCGCACCCCCGGCTTGTCCTCGACTCACCCGTTACGCTCCCTCGGATCAAATTGCACTCTTTTAGCACTCTTTTGACACAATCCCAACACCTAAATTCAATTCACGACCGAACAACACTCGATATAAAAATGTACAAAAGATGAAATAAAATAAACGAAATGACTATGACATGAGACTCGAAACACGACTATAATACGAACAAAAATACACTAAACCCCCCCCCTCCCCTCACACTTAAGCATTCGCTTGTCCTCAAGCAAAATCTAATCACAAACACATTCGAGTCGAGTAGAAAATCAACATGCAAGCCCAACAACCATACGTACTTTCAATGCGAGAACTTAGACTAGACCCAACTTTCAATCAAATTTAGTCACTTAATTAAGACCGTAGTATTTCCCGTTAAACAAAAGCATCTAACAAGTACACAATCACGATATACACACATCTCACATCTCCCTAGCATTCAATATGTCAAATCCCCATTAAAATCTTTTAAGAAGGTGAGCAAGAACATTTTAAGGGTATTGATTATTGGTTATAAACTTCGATGGTTCACATAGAGTATCCCAATGTGGTTTCCCATACTCATTATCAAAGATAAGAGGAGTGGAGCCCACAAACTTAACTCGACAACTTATTACGTCCTTCTAGCGTTTTTATTCAATAATTTTTTTTATTATTTTTAATTTTTTTCTTCAAGAATTTCTTCTCTAGAATTATTTTTAGACAATAAATGGAATAAGACACGTAAATGACAAGGGATTACCACTCATAATCCAAATCATGATTGAGCACAAGTTAATCTAGCTAAACAACATGTTCCACTAAACAAGCCTCATCAAACAACATAGCCTAATCAAAAGTCAAATCAGTTTAAGTCCTACCACCATACATACCACATATCAATGCTTAACATGTTAATCAACGACTATCAACGACTATGTATGTAATTAAACAAGCAGGAAAACACGCATACGATCGAGACATGGAGACATAGACAAATAAACAACTAAAAGGAAACACAAGCAAGTCCCCCCCACACTTGCTTCACCAAGCCCCTCTCCGGCGAGCCTCCCTCAGTAAAGGATCTGGAAAGAGTTAAAGGTTGTTCGGAACCGTTCGAGGTGGTTCGGTGCTGGTTCGGAGACTGTCGGGGTGTTTTCAAGGCCGTTCGGGAACTGATGGGGCTGTCCGGAGCTGTACGGGCTGTTCGAGGTCTGTCTGAAGCTGTCCGAGGTGTTTTCGGAGTTGTTCGGAGTGGTTCGGAGGGATTCGGGGTTATTCGAGGCTATTCGAGGTCTGTCCAGGGTGGTTCGGGACTCGCTCGATGTTGTTCGGAGGTTGGTTCTGCTGGGATTAGAACTGGAATGGTTCGTTCATTAAATTAAGTGGTATGCCTCTGTGTTTAATTTTTTGAAACTAAAACTAGAAGAAGTTAGGGTGATTCTCCAACTTGAATCAATTGAATCGGAGTCTTCTATGATTTATGATGAATTTTCAAAGTTTGCTACGCAGAGATAACTCTGTGACTGTTTCAACAACCCAAGTTTAACGATTCATATCTCCATGATAAAGCAGTATTTTTGAGTGATTTCTTTTCACTTAGATATCCAACATTACAAGGTTTCTAGAATGATATAGCTCATCTCCATGGGATCTATGAATTGAAAGTTAGGAGCCTTCAAAGTTCATGAAAAACCACCTAAAATCTGTCAATTTCCAGAAATTTATCCAACACTTTAAGTAGACAAGTTTGGGAGGTCATATCTCTCAACCCTTTTATCCAATGACTCTGATTTTCTATATATATGTAGTAGGGATGCACATTAGTGTATAACATGTTTCGGTTTCACTTAAAACCCGTTATATTGATAGTTATGAACGAGCAAAGGTGGTTAATTAGTCATGTTTCTTATATAAAGTATAAGTTAGATAAAATGTGGCTTAGTGTTCTAGATTGTGAATTATGTCTTCACTATGAGTTATACCTAAGTTAGTGACGAGATAATAATATATAATAGCATGAACCTATTTAATAGACCAAGATTTAGATTAATTGTACTATTTCCAAGTATGAGAATGTTATTATAATTTTCGGTTTCATTGTCGGATTTTAATATCTTAAATGAATTAATTGCGGGAGAGCAATTAATTAGTAATTGAATTATGCTAGATGTTTATTGTTAAGGATAAAGTACGAAAGCCTTAAGCATTGATACGATTTACTTGAACCAATATGAAGCCCTAGAACTCTTTAAGTATTGCGCCTTGAGCCAAAGTAGAGATTATTTATATATTTTAAAAGTCTCTAAATGTGATTCGTTATCTAAAGGTCAAGTACGAGGTATAAGCCAAGTTGAATGTGAGGATTTGCATTGGTTTTCTAAACCAAAGAAGGTTTTAATCGACGGATTTACTCCAAGAGGTGGGTTTACTACAAACTATACTCTTGCTATAATAAAGCATGTTTTGAATGAATGGATGAAAGTTTATTGAAAGAATTATCATGCATAAAATGTTTACGGTTTTATGTATGATGCCTATCTGTGTTGGCTTGCCAACGTATGTAATCGATCGGATCTTGAGCCATGTGTTGGTCAAGGTTAGTGTACACAGAAGCCTTGGACTGTGAGCCCGTTGGGCCGGTTCCGGTGAAGGGATGCGTTTGCGGAAGGTGGCCACCTTCCCCAGCGTAGTTACAGATATGGATAATGCAGAAATGAAAGAAAATGGGATCCCGTTCCAAGTTTATGAAAGGAAAATGAATGTTTAGTATTCACAAGCATTTACGTAAAACCTTGTGAGATACTGTTATGATGCATGATGATAAAATGTTTTAGGCATAACCCACGAAGTACATCAAGTACTCAGCCCTGCTTGTATTTTCAAACACTTGCAGGTTGAGCAATGAGACGATGGCGGTGGTGCTGAGAGGGGGTTGCTTGTAGTTGAGTATTCAGAGATAATGCATATCTTCATATATGTGTTAAGTACTTTATCTTCCGCTGCAATACTTTGTCTTCTATTGATTTTTCCTTTGTGACTACGAACCTTCGAATTATAATTTGGTTCTTTGTTTATGTTGTATAGTACTTTAACCCTTCGAGAATAGTACTATCTTTATGAAATGTTTGAGATTTCGAGCCATTAAACTTTCTTAACATCTACGAAGAGACCCATCTATTCATTATTATTCTTCAGTTATCATTGGTTTCCTCGCTATTTCCATTTCTATCTCGTTTCTATCATCCTATCCCGAGTCATGCTCCGATCATTCCGTCCTTTGGGAATTGGGGCTGTGACAGAGTGGTATCAGAGCATTTGGTTCTTTCTCTCTGAATACTAACAATTGATTCTTGTAATACCACAAAGTGATATCCAAACTTTTTATTTCTTGGATATGACTTCTATAGTTTTATTCTATTGATATCACGAGATGAGATTCAAGAAACTTAATTGTTTTAAGTTTCATCTTCTTTAAGTGAAGTCTTATTCGATTAACTAGACTATGTTAAAGGTTTATCAGCAACTCTCAGCACTCCACCATAGTCTGCTCAACAATAATGAAGGTATGAGATTTTTCAAGAAAGGAAAATATACATATGTTATGAAATTTCATATTTATGGAAGTTTTGATGTTTTGTAAAGAAGGTATGTGATGTTTAAAGGAAGGAAAATGTGCATATGCTATGAAAGTTCATGTTTATTAAAGGATTATGATGAATGTTGTGATGCTTTAGTTATGATAGACTGATGGGTCTACACAACAAGAACATAGGATGCTTTAGGGATTTCACTTACCTTACTTAGAAGAACTAAGGAGAGAACAAGAACTTAGAACTCAGCAACTCTCAGATAAGAGGATTTTCCTGCTAGTAGTCGGATGGTGAAAAATAAGGAACGCTGGACTCCGTAGCCGCCTACAATTTAAGGTCGTTAATAGACTATTTATTTATTATGAAAATAAAGTACTAAAAAGGAAATAAAGGAAGAACAGAAATAAAAACAATGCTCATTTAATGTCTCGAGCTCGACAAACTATCTTATCCGCAAATCACTTGGGCTGACTAGGAAGTTTATCCTTCCTATTGTGTTGCACGAGCTCGCCAGAGTCTTCGCCAGATGCCCAACCTGGATCTCAACCCTCTTCATCGAGGCTTCGATGGTCTCGAACCTTTGATTGCAAACTTTCACATATCGGTTCAAGTTCTCCTCTACTGAAACCTGAAGTGGAGCCTGATATGGTTGTTGTTGTGGTGCACTCTGGCCTGGCTGAGATGGCTGCCTCCACGAGAGATTCAGGTGATAAGGATAACCCGAATTGTAGGAGTTCGAATAGGGGTTGAACTTCGGACGGGTCTGGAATCCTTGCAGGGCAAAGAACTGCTCCTCATAATCAATATGAGGCTCGATTGCCTTCACACAAATGTTGGCTCCATGCCCGAACTCTCCACATACTCCACAAGTCTCATCACCGAGCCTGCCTAGTCAACTCCGCTAGCTGCCTCACAAGATCCTGATTCGAGCCCACTTCGTTGAACTTCTTCTTCTGACGTCTTGAACTCCTTTGTTGGGAGTTATCAGCCATCGTTTCGAAGATCTCAGTAAGCTCTTCAGCTGTCTTGCTCCCAATATCTCCTCCAGCTGCATTATCCACCATGTAGTGAAAGTTTTGTTGCATGCTATCATAGAAGAATTGATTAAACAGCTCCTGCAAAAGATTGTGGCACGAGCACTGAATCTGAAGGCTCTTAAAGCGCTCCCAAGCCTCTTGTAGTAGCTCTCCATCCATCTGAGCAAAAGTCACCAGCTGCGACCTCACCTCATGCGTCTTCTCAGTTCTGAAGCGAGTTCGGAGGCAGAGACATAAACTAGGTATTCGCCCTATCCTTCAAGGTGTAAGGGAAGCATCTCATCTTCAAACAATCGCATAGAACTCCCGAATGAAGTTCAATGCATCCTCCGATGGCGCCATAGAAAGATGGGAGTTGATTGAAGTGGATGTTCTTCAGCTCGTAGTTACGGGCTGCCTCACCCAAGACAATAAGTGATGCAGCTGCTCCGATCACCGGTCGAGGCAACTCCTTCATCTGTCGAGCTTCCATGGGGACTGTCCTCGAACTGGTCTCGCTGTCGTCATTATCTGAGTGGTCTGATCCATTCACCTGATACTCCAACTGCAAGAGGCCTCCATTCACGATTTCTCCTTCCATGATTACTTCTTGTTGGTCCCGAAAGAGCTAGATTGGTGTATGGGGGGGGGGGG
>JAPKLX010000511.1:38917-48925 GCA_026898415.1 Leonotis leonurus
ACACCAATTCAAACCTTTTAGGTTTTCTTGTTCAAAGTTTAAGTATAAGGGTTAAGCACACTTAATAACTTAAGATAGCTTGAAGTAGTAAGGTCAATCTTCTTATTAGGAAGATTAAGTCTTACTCAAATAATACCTTATAAGTGAATAACAATAATCAAGAGACACAAACACAGATTTATACTTGATTAAAGTTGTGTGCGGAAGTTGGTGGTTAATGCTCTTATTAAGATGAAAACGTTTTCTTTCTTGAAATAGTTAACAACCCAGATTTTTATATGTTTGAGTATGAAGAAGATGATGGAGAAGAAAAAACAGAAAGTAAAGAACACAAGAGTTAACGTGGTTCGGGATAAACCTCCCTACGTCCACGGCTCGATCAAAACTAGATCGAAATCAACTAAAGTCTCCTTTCTTTTTACTCGTTGAGTACGAGCCACAAGATTTATCAAAACTAGATAAATACTTGTGATTACACTTCTTCTTCCTAAGATTGAGAACTACAATCTAGGAATATAACTGGATCAAAACTAGATCCTAACTTTGGGTTTTGAAACAAACAAATTTCCAGAAAGTAATAACTTCAAGAACTGTAGACACTCAAGAGAATTCTTGATTTTGAAGGAGTGCTTTGAACGTTGATAGCTTGAAGTATTTTGAGCAGAGTAATGGCAATTTTCGCTTGAATTCTCGTGTATTCTTTTCTGGAGATGAAGGTGGTATTTATAGCCTCTTGGAAGAAACTATCCGTTGGAGACGAAGGTACTCTTTTTCAACGCATTAATGGCTGCATTAAATGCATGGCAGAGTTGTTGAGACACGCGCTGCCAAATGCGAGTAGTTTCCACCTTTCATGAGATTTCCCAATGTATTGCCATACTGGGAATGATTTACTGTACTTCAACTTTGATATTCTTGTACTTCATTCCTTGAAAGCATGCTGTTGATGTGACAATACAGAGAGTGGTTGACTTATGACAAATTTAGGTATGTCGGCAGTCCACCGTAGTTACCGTGAGGAGCAGCTTGAATTTTGACGACATAGCAGCTCGCTGACTTTTGTGTTGAAGCATTATCTCTTCATTAACTTGAAGCAACCAGATCGTTTTTAAGGGATCAATCGATCTGCCAAAAGAAGGTTGAGATGATAAGATCGTTAATGGGAATAAACGATCTGTTGATTGATATGCTCGTTGGATGTACTTCTTTGGAGCGCGCTGCTTCCTTCTCTTGTAATGATAAGAACGATCTTGTTGTAAAAGAGGGCAGCGGGCTGTTCCTTCTTTCAAGACGAGCTGCTAAATCTTTTTAGAGCGAGCTCCTATCAAGTAGTCTATTCTAAGAAATCAGATCGTTATAGTTGTTTTGAAACTTCAAAACAACTTTCACATTTGTGATCTGATGAAACATAATCTAGAAGAAAAACAAAGGCAAGCAAGTTGGAATGACAGCTCGCTGCAATTTTGAGAAGCAGATCGTTAATTCTTTTAAAAATGATCTGCTCTCTGTTTAACGAGCTGTCTTACATGAGGGAGTAAACACTTGCAATAATAATTATCATTGTGTCCAGGACATCTAACATAAGAATAAGACAGATCGTTATTTACTTTTAACAAAACGATCTGCTTCTTTTATACTTGAGATAATCCTTAAAAGATGACAATGATAATTAGGTTTCCAAGACAACAAAGTGTAGTTTCGAGTAGCATCATCAAAACCAATATAAATTATTGTTAAAATCAATGGGGTAGCCCATTTGCTGTGCAGATCGATTAATGGCATTTAACACTGCAGTATGATCCACTTCGGTAGTTCCAGGGATCCTTGGATATAGTAAAGTCGTTTTTCTTGGTGCAGTGAGAGGATGGTTTTGCATAGCCGATTGCCTGTAGAGATATTCCACAAAAGTTTGATTTTTGTGTTGAGCAAGGAATTCTCTGAACAGCTCGTCAACAGACCCTCCTTGGACCTCCTGGTCCATCAAGTAATAATGCTGCATGATAAATTCCTTGACCAGTTTGTTCCATTGTGCTGCTTTCTTTGAATGAAGCCAGGTCAAATTTTGAGGGTCAGTGAGCTGAAATTTTTCAAAGAATTTAAACATTGGGTTTGTTGGCTCAATTTCTTCTTCTGATGATTCAGCCTTTTCTTCTTGGGCGCCAGTCATCCCTTGTCTTTGTTTTTCCGCCCTCCACAGCTTTTTGAATTCAGGATCAGCGACCTGCTCTGCTGTGCAGCCATCCAAAAACATCTCAGTATTTTCATCTTCTTCTGTCATCACATTCTTTCCTTTTCTCTTAGCGGCAGCTTTCTTTTCTTCCTCAATTTTCTTGCGCTTTTCTTCATTTTCTTTTTCCAGCTGTCTGGCTTCAGCTATCTGTTTTGCAGTCTTTTTCTTTGTAGCATTAGCTTGTTTCTTTTTGATTTGGGGAGCAGCGGGCTGTGCTTTCCTTTGCTCTTCCCCCTTTTCGACATTAGCAATAAATTCCTTGGAGATAATAAGTCGAAGGGAGGCAAGTTCATCTTGAAGAGCTTTGAAACGAGCATCAGAATCTTCTTTGTATTGTAGGAAAGCAGAAATGTTTCCAGTGATTTCATTGAACTGTGTGGAAGAACCCTTGATATGAGATTGAAATTCAGTAGTCAGCGCGCTGTGAGCCACTTTCATGTCAGTGATAGTCTTATTGATCAAGAAGATTTCGTTTCCTGTGGCAACATCTTCCTCCTTCAATGCCTCAGGCAGCTGAGTTTTGAGAATTGCGGGCAGCGCGCTCTTAACCACAGCGGGAATTGTGTTTTTCTCCATATCTTCCAGTTGTTTTTCAACTTGTTTCTTTACTTCCTCAACCATTTTGGCTCCCGCAGCGTTCATCTTTTCTTCAAATGTCTTAGTTTCAGCTTGAAGGGCAGCTATTTGGCCGTTGGTCTCTCCTTTGAATGTGTCAAAAACTGCACGATCACTATCCATCTTTTCGTTCAGTTCGTTGGACAGTTTGGTGTGAGCTTGCTGGAAATTATGTGCAACAGTTTGAAGGGCACCCTCAGCAGCTGTGAATACAAAATTGGCTAAAGCAGCAGATCGATTATTTATACGTTCATGAATGAGGGCGTTGAGTTGATCTGCTGTAATGTTGGCATTGAGATTTGCAGACAGCAATTCCTCTAAGGTGTGAAATTGAAAATCATTTGGTGCTATGCCATGAGTGTATATTTCTTCTAAGTTTTCTTCGACAGCTTGTTCCGAGATGTGTGCAACAGATGGTTCCAAAATTGATGTGGCTTCCTTCATTTGGGCAAGTGGTTCTTCCTGGTTGATGGGATCAGCGGGCTGAGATGTGGGAGAGGCTTTGAGTGTGTCTGTCTCAGCATTTTGTGCATCAAAATTAAAAATCTCGTCAAAATCGCCCGACTGTAAGTCCACGGCGAAGGAATACAAGTCTTTTTCTTTCTCATAGTAGGGGGCAAGATCGAGTTGAAGGGAAGCAGCTTCTTCTTTCATCTTGGTCAGCACATAAGTGCGAAAATACTGCCTGGCATCTGGCACATCAAGGAACCCAAAGTGAGTTTGTAATCTGTTTTCCTCAGCCTTCAGCTCGCTGATGGAAAAGAGTAGTAAGATGGCCTCTAGAATGTAGAATTTGCAATCTCTGATTTCCAAATAAGTCTGGAACTTTTGAGCCATTGCAAATGTGGCTGGTGTGAGCGCGATTCCTGGCATCAATTTAATCACAGTCTCAGTCGCCTTCTCTTGCAGCTGTGTAAAAAGTAGTTGAGCACCCTTTAATCGTTCCACGATGTTATCAGCGGGCTGCTCGTGAATATTAAGATCAACTTCAGCTTCATTGATATCGGGAGCAGATGGCTCCTTAGTTTGGTCAGCAGTGGCAGCCAATTCCTCCTCCAAATTCCGAGCAATGGGTTTGCTCTTGATTTTCTTTTGTTTCTTCTCCTTAGCGCCAGCAGCGGGCTTGGGGCTCCCAGCTGCTTTTCTCTTTGCAGGTTGTTTCTTTTGTTCATCATGAGCTTGAGCAGCAGCGGCCTCTCCAATTGTGGGTTTCTTTACTGGAATCACCCACTCAGGATTTGATTGACCCATTTTAATCAAGGCTTGTTTAATTTTTTCATCTGTGACTTTGAGAAAAATTTGAGATGAAACTCCTAGCGACATTTCCATCTGATGCCTATTCTTAGGCAAGATACAGTCTTTGGCAAACTCAATGGACTTGTGCCACTTATCTCGTTGAAAGAAACCTCCAATTATTGAGCTGATTTTGGTGGAGAGGCGAAGAGGTCGTTTCACGTTCAACCTTGTGCAATTTCCATCACTATCCAAGCGGAGGTCGATCTGCTGTTCTTCATCCACGATTAGTTTTAGCAGCGACCTGGCCCAATTGACTTTAAGGTTTAGAAACACTGCAGTCAATACTTTGAGCTTTCCAGCTGTCACGGAGTCAAACGTTCCTTGATGGCCAAGAAACACCTTTTGTACATAGTCCAGCAAAAGACGATAACTGGGAAGTATCAGCGAGCGATTAAATGCTTTTCCCGTCCATTGAAGTGGATGAGCCAAAATGACATTGAGAACTCTCTGGATTTGATCATCAGTGACATCATCGACCATCATGTCGCCCTCATTAGCCAGATGATACGTCTGTATAATCATCTCAAGAACAGCCACCCTAATAGATTCATCCTTTGATTTGCTGACAGGGATTTTGACGGTGTATTCTTCATTTTCGTCAACCATCCAAGAACAGAAAAACAAAGCGATTTGTCTCGGGAGGAAATAGTCTGGTTCGGTGGTGATGATTTTGTGAAACCCTAATGGAAAATCAAGACATTAATATAGCACTTTTGACAGTAATCAAGTGCAAATGTATACATATAATCAGAGATTTTTCAACAAGTGAAGGATTATATTAACGTAATCTTAAGTTAATAATCATAAGATACTTATCAGAATATCAGTGAGAGTTAAAAAAAAAAAAAAAAAAACACATTATGCTCAAGCATGTAGGATTTTTCCCTAATGTAAGATTAAAAGAAGTTTAAACCTGAGCATGCCCTGATCCTATTAAAAAGCATCTCTAGGTTTCGAAAACCATGATGCGTGAGGATGGCGCGAGGTTCAGGGGTAAGCTTAGCTTCTATAGCGTGTAATATATCAGACATGTTGATAATGGGAGTGGGTGAAGATGAAGAGCTAGCTTCAGAAGCAGACATTATGAACACGATTTAAGAGAAAACAAGGAGCTAGATTTGCATAAATTTAAGTTTTGAGAGCTTCAGTGCAACAATGGCGGTTTTCGGTTTTATGCGAGGGAATTTTTGAAAGTGTAAGAGGAGCGGTCAACATTCACATACTTATAGGTATATCATGAACGAACCAGATTAAATCATGTAAATGTAATAATAATTAACGGTTGAGATTACTCCCTGGTGTAATTATTTGCCGCCCAAAGAGGAGTAAAGTTTATACGCCATAAATGGATGTCACATCATTGTCTCGATACACGAATCGAGGACTGCAACATTAAATGTCTAGAGCTTCAATCGTCACTTTTTCTGACGTGCAGGCGCTTCAAATATCTAGAAAATCAATTACATTTATTTGCAATCATTAGAATTAAATAATTCAATAGTCGGAGAAATAAATGAGTTGACTTCCCCCTTGACTATTGATTCCCCCTTGATGAATGCACTAGCAGATCGTTGTTGAATTATAACGATCTGCTCTTTCTTGATCTTTAGCAGCTGGTTGCTAATTGTCATAGTAGTAGCTTGCTTTTGCATATAGCAGATCGTTGTTTGCTTCTTAACAAACTGTTAGCAGCAGATCGTTTAAATCTAGTGAACGATCTGCTACCCTCTTCCATATTGCAGCTCGCTGCTTGATGCATTTGTTCATATCAGGTTGTTTTTGAAGCAGATCTTTTTCTTCTTTGATCGATCTGCTGTGTACAATTACTTTGAGCAGCTAGCTGTTAATACACACAATTAAGCAGATCGTTAAGCATAATTTTAGCGAGGCATTATAACTTTGTAACTAAAGGGCTAGATTTAGAGGTGTGATAACAGATTGCCTTTTACCACCAGCTAGCTATTATCAACACATGTACCAATATCAAGGTTTATTAAACCCAATTTTCCACACAGCATTTTGAATCTGTCTTCAGGTAATGCTTTTGTGAGAATATCAGCTCGCTGCATATCCGTGTGAATTTTCTCTATCTTGATGTTCTTCTTTTCAACATGGTCGCGTATAAAGTGATGTCGAACATCAACATGTTTGCAGCGAGTGTGAAGGACAGGATTTTGCGTGATGGCAATTGCGCTCGAGCTATCACAAAATATTGGCACGCTATCCATGTATACTTCATAATCTTTTAGTTGTTGCTTGATCCACAAAATTTGTGCTGTGCAACTTCCTGCAGCCATGTACTCTGCTTCTGTTGTTGAGGTTGCAACCGAAGTTTGCTTTTTAGAGAACCACGAGATGAGCTTGTTTCCAAGAAACTGACAAGTCCCAGATGTGGATTTTCTATCAAGCTTGCAACCTGCATAATCAGAATCAGAGTAACCAGTTAATTCAAAATTATCTTCACATGGATACCATAAACCTATTTCTATGGTCCCTTTGAGATAACGTAATATTCGTTTGGCTGCTTCCAAGTGAGATTCCCTTGGACTTGCTTGATACCTAGCACAAACACCAACTGCAAAAGTAATGTCAGGTCGACTAGCAGTTAGATACAAAAGTGATCCGATAATACCACGATACAATTTTACATCTATAGCCTTCCCAAGTACATCAGGGCCAATCTGCCCATTGGTTTGCATTGGTATTTTTCCTGGTTTGCAATCTTTAACTCCAAATTTTGTGATGAGATCGTTAATGTATTTGGATTGATTAATAAGGATCCCATCAGCAGATTGCTTGACTTGTAAGCCTAGAAAGAAATTCATTTCTCCCATCATTGACATCTTGTACTTGTCCTGCATGAGCTTACTAAATTTGTTACAAAGGAATTCAGATTTGGATCCAAAAATAATATCATCAACATAAATTTGAACTAAAAGGATATAGTCTTGGACTTTGATGGTGAACAATGTCTTGTCTACTGATCCACGTTTGAATCCCGATTGAAGCAAGAATGTAGACAGTGTTTCATACCAAGCTCGAGGAGCTTGTTTTAATCCATACACTGCCTTTGCTAAACGGTACACCTTGCTTTCATCTTCAACTTCAAACCCTGGTGGTTGTTCCAAATAGACTTCTTCTTCCAGAATTCCATTCAAAAATGCACTCTTTACGTCCATCTGGAATACTTTGAAGCGTTGAAAAGCTGCATAGGCAAGAAACAATCTGATGGCTTCTAGTCTTGCAACAGGAGCAACTGTCTCATCAAAGTCTATCCCTTCTTGTTGACAATAACCCTTTGTGACTAGCCTTGCCTTGTTTCTTACTACTTCACCAGTTTCATCTCTTTTATTCTTGAAAATCCATTTTACTCCAATAACTCCTTGATGATGAGGTCGATCCACTAAGTACCACACATCATTTCTCTTGAACTCATTCAATTCTTCTTGCATGGCATTGATCCAATCTGCACTTTGCAAGGCTTCTTCAATGTCCTTTGGTTCGGTGTGGGCAAGATAGCAGCTTAGTAACGCGCTTTCTCCATGCATGCGTCTTGTTTTGACTCTATCCGTAGGGTTCCCAACAATGAGATCGGATGGATGGCTATCTACCCATTTTCTTCTTCTTTTCATTTCTTCTTCAGAGATTTCGATCTCTATCTCTTCGGGTGGATTTTCAAATTCTGGGTGATCTATGGTAGTTGCATCAAAGAGATCGTTAGTATTTAAATCAATGCATGACACTTCATTTACCAATTGTTGAACAGATGGTTGTTGAGTTGAGGGAAGGGAAGGAGCATTTTGTTCATCAACAGTTGGTTGAGGAAATTCATGAGAAGTTCCCCCTTCATTTGTTCCCCCTAGATGAGTGAGTTGTCCATCTGTTCCCCCTTGCTCTGAGTTTTCTCCAGCAGGTTGATTATTGGTTTCTTCTTCATCTTCATCTCTTCGTGGACTCCACAGTAGAATGTCATCAACTAGACATTCTGTGGAATTTCTCAAGGTTGAGCGAGAGTTATCATCCTTTGAATAACTGTTGTCTGTTCCTGAGACTTCAAAATTGGTTTCATCAAAAACAACATGTGGTGTTACTTCCACAACAAGGGTTCTTTTATTAAAAACCCTATAAGCTTTACTGATCTCAAAATATCCTAAAAATATTCCTTGATCACTTTTGCTATCAAAGGTTTTTAATTGGGTTTTCCCATTGTTGTGAATGTAACATTTACAACCAAATGATTTAAAATAAGAGATTCGAGGCTTCCTGTTGTTCACAACAGATCGATTTTGAGTATAGCAGGCGGTGTTGACTGCTTCTGCCCAGAACTTCTTTGGGAGATTGATTTCATTTAACATGGTTCGAGCGGCCTCCTTGAGCGATCTGTTGCGCCTCTCCACAATGCCATTTTGTTGTGGTGTACGAGCTGCTGAAGTTTGATGATGAATTCCCATTTTTGAACAGTACTCTTCGATCATATGATTAATAAATTCGGTTCCACGATCAGATCGAATGGTGATGATGGATGACTCTTTTTGATTTGAAAGTTTGTTGAGCAGATCGGGTAGTTTCTCTAGTGTTTCCTTTTTCTTGAACATAAAAATAACCCAAGTGAATCTAGAGAAATCATCAATAACAACGAGAGTATATTTTCTACCGTTAACACTTAATGGAGATACAGGTCCAAAAAGGTCTAGGTGTAGGAGCTCTAGAATTCTTGAAGTGGAGTGGGCTGATTTTGAGGAGAATGAAGCTCTTGTTTGTTTTCCAGCTTGGCAAGCATCACATTTATGGTCTTTATCGAATACTTGATTGGGTAGACCTTCAACCAAATTGTCCTTCACCAGCTTGTTGATTGTCTTGAAGTTCAAATGACTCAATCGTTTGTGCCACAGCCAGCTGGTTTCTGAATTTGATTTTGTCACTAGACAGGTTTCATTTTGATTGTTCCATTGTACAATATATAACCTGTCCTGTAGAATCCCAGTAAGAAGAATTTCTTCTCCTTCTATGTTTTTGACAAGACATTTGTTAGCAGTAAATTCTACTCTCTTGTTATTAGCACAAAATTGGCTAATTGAGAATAGATTATGATTTAATCCGTCAACATACGATACATTTAAAATAGTAGTGTTACCAACTTGAAGATCACCATAACCCTTTGTGTATCCTTTTGAGTTTCCTCCAAAAGTAACATTTGGTCCAGTGCACTCCTTGTAGTTGATTAACAATTCTTTGTTGCATGTCATATGTTTGGAGCATCCACTATCAAGTATCCAAACTGCACCCCGAGCTGTGCACGATCTTCTCATCGATCTCCTATCCTGCAATGAAAATTCATTTAGCTACCCCACTGAATGAGGGTGCTTTGTGAAAGTGTATCACCTACTCTAAATAGTTGTTACGGAAGCTAAAAAGAACACACGAGATAATTTTGCGTAGGTTGTGTTAACAAACAACCTACACGGCAGCCTTTACGGCCAGAAAGAATTATCAAAACTAAGTGTTGTGTTGTTTACAATGTTACGGACAACAACAACAACACTTCTCACTAAAATACTAAAAGTATAATCTTCTAAGACAAAGATCACACGTACTAAACTACGATATATATCTGCAAAAAAGTGTCTCTCTAACTAAAACCGAAACCAATATAAATAGAGATAACTTCATGGGCTTGGATTCCATAGGGTAGAAACTGCCAGCCCATGTCTTCCATGAATCTCTCAACCGCTGTCGTGCTCCGCAAGATTCGCTGGGCAGTTGGTGTGGACTCCGACATTCACGGTAACAAACTTCCATTCAGCGTCAAACTCTCAACTGCCTTCCATTATTTAGTTTTCTCCTCAAGACTCGGTCTTTACAGTTTT
>JAPKLX010000511.1:48935-120076 GCA_026898415.1 Leonotis leonurus
TACATGTTAGGTTCAACACAAGAAACAACAGCGTAAGATACCTAACACTTTGTTAGTAGACAATGTTCCTTTTGGAACCCAAATTTGTCTAATTATGGAGACATTCTGTGATGGTCTGATTTGCCTCCCACTAAAATCAATGTACACGATTTTCTTTTGAGCAGGTGGATGATTGGGCACATGTTTCCTAGGAGCAGTTGGTTTGTGATAGACTTGTGGTTTTCTCTGGTTGAATTGTGGAGGAGCTCGCTGATGGTTGGTCTTTGGAGCAGATTGATTGAACTTTTGTGCAGGTGGTTTTCTTTGTTGAAAACCAATTCCTTGTGTAGTGAATCTCTGTTGTTTCTGTCCTTGATCCTTGATCAAAATTGCTTGCGGCTGTTTTGCACTATTTTTGAGATTTACTATCTTGTCCTTTCCCTTCTCCTTGACAAAGTTTCCTTTGGGTGGACCTTTGTCAACTCCATTAAAACCAATTCCTCCATGAGGGAGTAAACACTTGCAATAATAATTATCATTGTGTCCAGGACATCTAACATAAGAATAAGACAGATCGTTATTTACTTTTAACAAAACGATCTGCTTCTTTTATACTTGAGATAATCCTTAAAAGATGACAATGACAATTAGGTTTCCAAGACAACAAAGTGTAGTTTCGAGTAGCATCATCAAAACCAATATAAATTTCTGGGGTTCCCAACACTTCTTAAAGAGAATCCCTCCGGTGCACGTTATCAACAACTGGAGCTAGATTCAGATTCAGGATGCGACGCATGTGCATGCACTACCCTGCCACCACATAAAATGAGTCAAATGCAACTTGCGTGAGAAGAAAAAAGAACCTAAATAAAATAAATGAATAAAATAAATAAAAGAAAAATAACAAGCACGATACGAAAAGAAAACACAAAACAGGAAAAGGAAATAACGAACACAGATAACACAAAGAATCAAAAACGCATAAAGCTCTCTCCGGCAACGACGCAAAATTTGTTAGACCTAAAATGCGTATACTCTAGGTTCTCGCAAATATAGAAGATCAATTGTACGTGACAAGTTAACCCCGGTCGAATCTTGATGGAAAGCTTAACAAGGAGATTCTCATCTGAAGTGTTATTAAAACAATAAAATAAATCTAAACACTCTAATAAAGATAATTAAGGAGAAACACGAAATAAAATAAACGAATGAAAATAATAATAATGTGGGATTCCAGATTTAAAGGTCTAGAGTTAAGAAAAACAATAATCAGTTAAATCATGCTCCTGGATTCACGCTATTTTTCATTAATCAAGGACTTCTTAAAAGTTTGTCTAGTTACTAACTCACGTATTCGTAAATAGACGACAATCATGAATCACATATTAGATTACCCTAATAAGAATTCCATAACTAAGAACAATGATTCACAATTAATAAATGATTTCCTAGAGTTGCTTAATCACCTAACTCGCGTATTCGATAACTAAGCAATACTTCTAACTCACGTATTCGAATTACACAATAGGAAAATCACAAATAAGAACGAATATAATTCCCACGTTTTTTATTTGAAATTAATGTTTGATTAAAACGAGGTCAAATTCTAGAATTATTTCTCTATCTCATCTAGAATAAAAGATAATTAAATGGTGATCAAACATTGAATTCAATTAAGCACAAGTTTAATTAATAAATCATGAATCGAAAAACAATCATTATTAATCAAGGAGATTCTAAACCCTAGATAGAGAATGACAATCAATCCATAAAATAATCAATAATGAGAATTAAAACATACTTACTCAGATAGAATCTTGGATTAAGCGTCAAACTCCCCTCAATCCTTCGTCCCGATGCAAAATTACATTGAAAATAAAATAATCTAAGTGTTCTAGGGTTTGAAACAGATAAATATATGAAAAATGGATCAAAAGAACGCCCAAAGTAGGGGCTTAAATAACTTAATTCGTGTCCAAAAATCGCGCCCAGCGGCCGCTGGGCACGAGCCTCTGACCCAGCTGAGGGCCACGCCCAGCGGGCGCTGCTTGCCCGACGCTCGCTGGGTGGCTCGTGCCGCTTCATGTCGCGTCCTGGGCCTGCTCCGCATCCCTGGCTCGTCCTCGACTCACCCATTAAGCTCTCTCGAATCAAATTGCACTCCTTTAGCACTCTTTTGACACAATCCCAACACCTACATTCAATTCACGACTAAACAACACTCGATATAAAAACGTACAGAAGATGAAATAAAATAAACGAAAAGACTATGACACGAGACTCGAAACACGACTAAAATATGAACAAAAATACACTAAACAAGGTGGGCTCATCCATGTAAGACTGAATTGAATCGACATGTGTAGCATCACGACGAAGGAAAGATTTTTAATCCAGCATTTGGGATTAGGCGAATGATGAAATCTCCAAGGATATGATAGTGAAAAGATGAGTACAGTACTCGAAAATCATAAAGGTGATTATAAATTCTTACTCCCTGTGTCATAGAATAATTAGGACAGAGCACAGTAGCCGAGAGTACAACCTTTGAAATTACGAAAAAGCCCTCATAAAAGGAGGGATTTTGCCAGAACATGTTAGCAAGGTTTGACTCATAACATTATAGAGATCACGTATGATACTAGGGGGAGAAGCTGATAGGGACTAATATCAGCACCGCTTTTATAAATGGAAAAGAACACACACTATGGAAGAAAATACCCTCGAATGATGAATTATGCTCTCATATGCACAAAGACGAAGAAGGATCTGATGACCCTTATGTTCTAGCTAATGTCCATAGGATGGGACATGAGTATTTCTCACCTCTGCACTAGGTCACCTCTGGAATCTACCTCGAGCGGTCTGATTCTAGAGGTTTGCTAATTATGATAATCACGTTTATAGTACTACCCGACATATGTCAACTTCATATCTAACATGTGTCAGAGTTACAGAATCATGCGGTGATGGCACCTAACAACCAAAGCGGGGACCATTGCAAGATGGTAAGCCATGATTGGTTGAGGTTCATTTACACGCACTATTTACATCTGGTACATCTGAGGTATTTTACCGATCTACGCTTTATATACCTAACTATAGATACCCCATCATTTGCTTCACATACGAGAGAGAACGAACACTTGTTCTTTCATGCATTCTTCTTGAGTCTACACGAACTGACTTGAGCGTCAGTGTGTCTTTCCGAAGGACCCCCGACCTTTCCTCCGATCTTGTTTTGCAGGCCTTGCCCACGACTCCAGGACCGAGCTAACCACGTAATCAAGCTATGCAGTTTGTGAAAATGTATGAACTCCAAACTCTTGGAGCACTCATACGTTTTCCACATTATTTTGTTGAATACTAATCCTTAATATAACATACACTATTTCAATATTTACTCAATGTTCCTAAACTATAAATTTCATTAAATTTAATTGGAAAATTTGAAAAGTTTCAATTACTTTAATACATGTTGCTATATCTAAATGTATAAAAATCATTCTCCTTGAGTGCGGGCCGCCAATGTACACACCTATGTGAGTGCTTAAAGTATATTCCGCGATACGCGTATGTGTTTGCATTACTGCTGAATGACTTCATGCGTAAGAAAATGGCATATATTTCTTAAAGAGGCTTGGGAACTATAGCTAACAAAATGTAGCAATGATAAATATTTCTTGATGGTTTTGTGTCACAGCCGCACTTTGATAAAGGTAACAAAGTTAGAAAAATCATGACTAGGGAAGAGAATAAAGAAACAGAAGTAGAAATGGAGAATAAATTATATCGAACAATTGAATCATATTATAACGGAAAGAGGTTCATGATATAGAAATCGACAAAGTGTGATTGATATAAACACATACTAGTCAAGATCCGAATATCTCAAGGGTACAATAGCACCGAATGCAATTAAATATTAGCCTGAGTGTCTGCAGCGGAAATTAGATCTAATATTTAAGGCTACATGTATGAAGACATGTAAACCCCTAAGAGTTTAAACATAAAAGTGATCGAGAAAAGCTTCGTTGAGCACTCGTTCCATAATAGCTCAACCTGCACATTTAGAAATATATGTAGGGCTGAGTACAAACGTACTTAGTGGACACATGCCAAAATCGCATAAATACATATATAATTGTCATGTCATTTCTGAGTGAGACATAAGGTTTTATCTGAAAACACCAATGTTCACTAAATTCTTTTGTGAAACCTTAAATTCTGACAGCGCTATCTGAGTTCTGTTGTAATCTACCATATTTGTAATCTTTATGTCGGGAAGGTGGCCACCTTCCACGGACACCTGACCGGACAACCCGCTAAGATGACTTACTGTCACGCCCCGATCTCCGCCCTTGTGGCGAAGTCCGGATACGCGACAATAAAATAATTAAATAAAGGATAAAAGGAAACTGTGAACTTTAACTGAAACAAAAAGATATTTCGATAACTGAGTTTCAGTACATAACAAGGAGTTTAACTCGAAATTGACACCTACGTCAAACAAAAGTTTGAATTGACACTTACGTCAACAAAAGTCTGAATTGACACCTACGTCAACAAAAGTTTATGAAACCTCTTGCAGCGGAAAAGGATCTACGTAAATCTACGTGTATGAAGACACGTAAACCCCCAAGAGTTCGACTACACAAAAGACTGACAAGCCCGTCATAGCACCTCCATTTATCACGTCTCAACCTACACATTTAAAAATACATGCAGGGCTGAGTACAAACGTACTCAGTAGGCACATGGCGAAATCGCATACATACATGTATAATTGTCATTGCCGTAAGAGTGAAACATAGATATTTTATCTTTAAAAGCACCTACGTTAACTAAATTCTTTTTGTGAAACCTATAGTTCGACAGCTGTCTAAGTTCTTTAGTATTCCACCATATCTGTTTTCTACGTGTACCGTGAAGTGGGCCACCTTCTACGGACACCTGACCGGTCAACACCTTCGTAGACTCACAATCCTTTGTGTACACTAGTTCGAGCGGGGTTGCTTACCCACTTGAACCCGAATTCTATTAAATGATAACAAGATAGGCATCGTACAAAACATAAATCATTTCGGCAATACAATGTTTTAAAACAGAAGTTCTCAGTTGAAAGTCTTTTTGAAATATAAACATAATAACATACGAGCGCACATAACTTCTTTGTAATAGAAAGCCTACTTGGATAGCTTCGATTTGCGCTTGCTTTGGTCTTGAAATGCGAAATAGATCTCTCGTAAGAACCTTTAGAAAGTCTCGTATAAGTTAGAATGCTTCGGATGCTTTAGAAACATCTAAATCGTAAGAATATCTTATTCTCGGTTTCTCGTTTGATTCGTTAATTGGAAATATTGATCCCTCGAATCAATATATTTTCTAGAGTTCAAATCTCATTCAAATTATTCAAGTAATTGACATTGAGTAATATAAGTGAATTAACACTTACTTGAATAATTAAATTCTTAGTTTAAATTATAATTAATCTAATCCTTTTAGATATCCTTACAAATTATTAATTTCATTAATAATTCTTTAAGAGTTAATATTAGGGGTAATATAACTAGAGGCATTTCTATTGTAGTATCTTGATCTTTGAATCAAGATAAGTAAATTTCTAATTTGCTAATTAAATCTCAATTATCCCACCTTAAGCATGATTTAACTTTTAATTATTTCTTATGATTAATATTCTAATTAATCAATTATATTCTCCAAATTAAATACTTAAAATTTTATTTTTGAATGTAGTCCAATTAAATCTAAGTCTTGATCTACTAAGATGTTAATTAGCCCATTAAAATTAATTAGGTGGGCTCACTTTTTAATAAATTTAGCCCTAATGTTATTCTTGGGTCTAGTTCACACTTAACAAAATTCAACCCATTATTTATAATTTTTTTTTTTTTGCCCTCAGAATAATAATTCTCGGCCCATTCATATTTCTCTCATAAGCCCAACCTTTGGCCCTTTTGTTTTAAACTTCTGGAGCCCAATAGAATATTTGGCTGGCCCGTTAACCCGGCCCACACCCGGCCCATTTCTAGAATCTTCTACCCTAACTTCACCCTACCCTCATTTCCACCTTCACTCTTACTTCCCCAGACTCCGCCGCTCCTCTCTTCTCTCTCGATTCTATTTCTAAACTCTCCTATCTCTGCTGTTTACCGTAGGAAGGCGAAGCCTCCCTAGCTCAAGACTTCTATCAGTGGGAGCTAATCGGCGTCAGGTCGCCAGTAATTCAAGGTGAAAGTTTTCATCTTTCTTTAATTCCAGTTTTAGTTCGATTCTGTTTCTTTCTTGACTAGGTTTGCATTATGTGGATCTCTTAAACATTTATTTAGTGGAATTCAAGACACGCTTTCAAAGTTTTCTGTTTCCAGATTTTGAATTCGTATTTCTTTGCTAATTTCCTTCTCTATTAAATTCTGAGGAGTGTTGCTGGATTCTAAGCGTGGAGATGGGGGTTTTAGTTTTACAGGCCTGGAGCAAGACTTACTGGCCTTAGCTAAGTTCCCTTCCTTTAATTTCTTGCTTTCATTTTCTTTCTGTCTTCCCAATCTCGTTTATCTTTCTGGCTCTATAGTATCTCTTTGCTAAATTTGTGGAGTAGTGAAAGGGCCCTATTATCTCTAGATTCTTTTTAAGTCTTTATAGAATTTTCCTTACACTTATGAAATTGAGACATGTGTGCATGCAATCTGTGGTTTCTAAGTCAGAACAGTTTCTACTTAGTCTATGTTCCAAGATTCTGAATCTGCTTCGAAATTTCTGGTAGTTGGGGTTGTAGTTTTCTTTTAGAATTTACAGTCTCGTTTGCTATTTGCATCTCTAGGAAAGTTATTATGAAGCAGGTTTATGTTCTTATGTTACTGAAAGTTCAATCACGGTTTCAAGTTTCTGGTTTGGATTTTATAGTGAGTGTACTCTTATGTGCTAATATAATGGAGCTATGTTTCTGTTCTGGAATTTGTGCTCTGTTTTCTTTTATAAGTGATTAATTGACAGAAACATGTATTCATACTTAGTCCTTTATTTTCTGATGAAGAATGGCTATATTCTGATTTCTATGTTCTGTTTTAATAGCCTATGGTTTGGTTACATACTAAGTTCATCATGTTCCTTTAACTGAGCATTATACAGGTTCATGGTTATATGTTTTCTAAATGTTCTAAATCCTGGTTTCTAGTCCCCTAATATACTGAGGTAAAATTCTGCAATTAGAGTGCTAGAACCCCTTTAAACTTCTCAATTTAAATCTGTAACATTATTATATCTTTGTTCTGTTTTGATGGATTTATTTGGAGGGCAGGAATGGAGATTGGTGTTTAAAACATAATCAAAAGTTAATACTCTAAAGATATGAGCTGAAATGTATAGCTAGAGCTTCCATTTCTTACCTTAGGACTTTAACTACTTCTTCTTCAATGAAAATGTGGCTGCTCTTGTGCTAGTGTTTCTCTTTGATTCTGCCGAGTGTATATTGGTTATGTGTAGTAATTTCTTAGGTTTGTATCCTCTTTATAGAATGAAATGCTTTGTTGCTATCTATCCTAACCTGTCCCATCTCTTCTGCAGGGTAAGTAAAGCATGGGAGGAAGTCTCTTATTACTCCAGCTGTAGGTTTGAGGTGTTGGGAACTTGTGATTCTATCACTTCCTACTTACACACATGCTGCAACCTGCTACTTCCTATGTTCCTGCCTTGTCTTTGCTTAGTATAGTTACAGGCTTTTTTTTAGAAAATATCTTTCCTATGTAATAGGTGTACTCACCACTTACTTTGTACTAGTGGAGAAAGTCTTTACCTTTCTTCATTTCTGATTCTCTGTCTTTCCTCTAGATTCTGCCGAGTGCAGCTCCAGTGCACTTATATAATTTGTTTCCTATGTTGTAATTTATTTTACTTAGCTTTACTTAGTTCACTCACCTCTTCCATTATACGACACACCAATATATATATATATATATATATATATATATATACTGTAATTATATTTTCAGCATGTGATACTTTAGTTTATGTATTAGGCGTGTGAACTCATATTCATGTGTAGTAACAGTATAATTACTATATATAGATATCATCATCACACTTGTACATCTATATATACAAACCTGTCTTTCTTTTACACCTGCACTCACGTGCACATATATCTACTTTAATGTATATAATTCCAAGTTATATAACATATACCTCTATATATATATATATAATCTCAATTTATATAAGTGTGCTTAGCATTAATGTCTCTTAAGTAATTAATCAAATTTAATTTCTTAATACTTCTTTCTTTAAAACAAGGACTCCATCGTAGCTAGGTTCAACTTTAACATTAATTAAAATACAATGTTCAATAGGTAATTACAAGCGTGTTCGAAAATCGCTTACTTTGATAATTAAAAGACGGGGCATTACACTTACGGTCCATGTGTACACTTGTCTAAGCAAGATATCTAATCCACTGGGACCCAAATTTGATTTCCATAATCATAGCAGATAGGTATCATACAAAAATCTAAATATTTTATGGCAGATAATACTTGAAACATATTTTCAGTTAAAATCTCTTTAAAATGAAATAACATAAATGCGGATAAACACACATATTTTTGTTATATAAGAAAGCCCACCTAACTTGCTTCTTTTCTTAAAAAAAAAACCGACTTCTTCTAACTTAATAATTCATGCACGCGTGACATTTAATTGAAACCACGTAATAAGATATTCAATTCGAGTAGATAATTTATATTTGGAAGAAAATATTATTTTTATAGTTTTGAGAATTAATATCTTCTATAAGACTTGACTTAAAACTCGAGTATTTAAATTTTTCTCTTATAATTATCTTGTAATTTTTACTAAGCTACAATTATTAAATTCTCATCTTAGTTCCTTAAATAAATCTTTAGTTAATAATGAGTTTGGATCCATTATAATTAATTAAATGAATGCATTTAGATTATTCTTACATACTGAGTCATAATAATTAACTCATCTCTTATGGCTAATCTTACTCTACATAAGAATATTTGAAAATTTGAGATTAAGGGAGATGTATTGGTTGTAAATTAAGTGAGATTTTTATAAATTTTTAAAATTTGGGGGTATTTGAATTCAAATTTTAAAAAGTCCTTTAAAATCTTGAGGTATTCAATAAGAATTTTAAAAAGTCTTTTAAAATCTTTAGGTATTCAACAATTTATATACTTAATAGTCCATGGATTTTCATGGATTTTCTTTCAAACATATAAATAGATTGTACTATAAAAAATCCTACTAATAACCAGAGATTTCAACGGATTCTCCCAAAGAATTCTACTAACCCGACTAAGGATGACAATTTAGCCCCGTCCGATCCAAGTCTGACCCGACATTAATATAATTAATATGTAAATTAAATATTAAAAATAGTATAAATATTATTATTATAATTAATATATAATAAATATAAATCAATATATATATATATTAAATAAAATATATAACTAAATAAATTTGGATTTAATATTAATTTACATTTAAAAGTATAATAAATGTTAAAACATATAAAATGTAATTAAAAAATAATTATATATTTTTTACGTATTAAAAATAAAAAATATTTTAAAAAGTTAATTAAAAAATCACAAGTCTGGCCCGAGTTCATCCAATTCATATGGGTCTGGGATTGGGCCTAATTTTAGGCCCGACTGGGCCATGGGCCTGTACATATAATTGTTGGGAACTTTTTTGATGATTGTGAAAATCATTATTTATATGTTTTGAAGATGCGAAACCATAATATATATGCATGACATTAAAATGTGCTTACGCTTTAATGTATATTGATGCTTAGGTATTTATGCTTAGTGTAAGGACATATTGATGAAAGACAGATTGTATCCATATGACCCATTTATATTCTCGATAGTAGATTAGGTTGAGTTAACGACCTGTGTCATAAAGCTTGATCTTTTTTGATCTATCTATTAGAAGGGAGATCAACCTATAAGGCCAGATTAAATTAACAATCTGTGCTATAAAAATCGATCTTGTTATGTAGCAGGTTAAGTCAAAATGTGAGAACAAATCGATGTAATGATCTGTTCATAAGACTAACCTGATCAATCTATACTTAGTTTTTATAGCATCTAATTTATCGCACATCAAGCCAGCATTATTACCAAGAAGTAGATCGATAGACAAATCAAGGGACAGATCGATAGGCAAACCACTACATGCTGAATTTAATCTTGAAATCAAACAGATTGACATTGACCTAGAGGAACTAACTGCTATGAAACAGATCGATAGACAGATCGATGGACAGGTCGATAGGAAGACCAAGAAGCAGTGCGATAGAATCAACCTTGTATCAAACAGGTTGATATCAAGCTGCATAAGAAGATATACAAGGAACAACTCGATGCAAACGACATGTGTCTAGCAGGTCGATCAGCAACTACTCAAACGAGCTGCATAGCGAGATAGACAACAAGTTGTGCAAGAAGAAGCTTAATAAAACGATATGTGTATAACAGATCGATAGCAGATCGATCTGTTGTTCATGGGGAATCAACCTACTCAACTACATGTTTTTTTAATCCACCTATTCATATGAGGTCCATACGAGCTGCTCATCCCAATTGGAGGAAGCTAGAATCTACCTAAATTGATAAGCCTAATTGTCTTATGCCACGTCAACATCCACGTAGGACAAACTCCAACGGCTAGAAGTACAGTCAGCAGCCAATGGTTAAAAAAGAATATAATGCTTACTACAAAAGCTGCAAAGACTTCCAACGGTTATAATTCAAATATGCCTATAAATACATCAAGCCTTCTTCAGAAATGGTGTTCGTTGTATTACCTAGAAAAAACTTCAGCGCCACAAGATTTTCTCTCCAGTTCTCCATAGATTTATTCAACACTAGATATAGATTATATATTGTAATACCCCGAATTTTCCTAATACGATTTAGATATCTTAGTACGACTAATTAAGGATTTTAGGAAGAGACTATACCATGTTAGGACCTACCATGAGAATTTGGCACCCAGCGAAACTTTTTAAACGTTTCTTTAAAATTGAACTTTTCATGCATAAGTCAAAAGCATGCCAATATTATACTCATTTTGTAGGGTTTTTCAAAAGAAGAATATTGGCACTAAGTTTTCCCAAAAAGGAGTTCGTACGTAACCGCTACGGATTTTTGAAATTTAAGCACGTCGTTTAAAAATTAGTTTTTTCATGCATTACCGAAAGTATATCAATATTATGGTCATTGTGTAGAGTATTAAGAAAGGGAGATGTTGACATTGAGTTTGCTCGAAAAGGAGATCGTGTGTAGAAGTTACGACGTTTTAAGATTAAAGCATTAATAATAATATAATATAATAAAAATAATATTAAAAAATAATAATAATAAAATTTTGGTTATAAAAGGGGAGGGGGGAGACGCTTTCTTCGCTCACACTTTGAGCAGAAGCAACTTTGCTCCCTTCTCCCTTCTGCTTCTTTTTCTTCTCCCCTTCTCTCTTTTTCTTTCTATCATCGAGGTTCTGCGGGTTTGGAAATTGAAGATCGATTTAAATCAAGGTACGTTAGGGTAAGGTCGAAGGTAGGCATGGAGCTTGACAAAGGTGGCTCAGCCGCCGTCGAGTTTCCGCCGCCATCGTTCTGATACCATTATCTTCATGTTTTTTCCCCCGTTCTCTTCTTTCATTTTCCCCTTCGTGACTATCGGTCTATCAGACGGCTAAGGTCCCTTAAGGTTTTGAGTTTCTGACCATAAGATCCGTTACTCTGCCGGATTGAATTTTAGATTTGGATCCCGATTAGGATCGACATATCATGAATTATTGCATTATTTCATGCTTTTCTAAAGGAAAAATATTCACGGTCTATCATTTTTCAATAAAATTTCTAGTGCATGTAGAGAAAAAAATATATGAAAGAGATTTCATTAATTTACATCGGTCCAATTTTCATAGATCTGAAAAAGATTACGAATCTTCTCGAGTAAGCTTTGAGGTAAAGTTGCATATTTCAAAAATGTTTTTATTCCTATAGAGAATAATGCCCTGAGTATTTTTGCCTTCTGGGCCAAGTTGATTTGAAAACCCGGGTATTGCCAAAATGACCTTAGAAGACTTAGAAAGCCATCGGTTCCTCGTTTTCACTTTATTCGCGTTACGTTTTGGGATTTGAGGCCAAAAGTTGTTCCGTATAATTGTCAGGTGCTTACGATTGCGAATGAGACGTTTAACTGATTTACGGTTATCACACGGTATTGGTATTCGCTGACAGGTGGGTGTATATATGTTTTCAAATGTATTTTTGAGTTATTAAGCTCTGATATTTATGAAAATCAAAATGGATGTCCATGTTAAAATGTTTTGCTCCTTATTGGATAAGTGATCCCTCAAGCATGACGATCGGATCATGTGCTATGCTAGCGCACTGGCACATGGTTAGTGTACACGTGGGTTTATGTGGGTTGTCCCCATATATTCTCGAGTGAAGTCAGTTTGGGTAAAAGTTCCCTACTGATGAAGGACATAAATGATGGACCTCTATGGGCTGTCCCCATATGTTCATAGAAGGGTATCTAATGCCAATATTGAGCCAAGGAAAATGAGATCTCAATGGTTTTGGTATGCATAGAATGACATTTCCGTTTTAAAACTTTCTATGTGATACTGTTCAAGCATGGATATTCCTTTTCAGAAAATGATTTCCCAAAAGGATTTTAAATGGCATAACCCACGGGGTACATTAGTACTCAGCCCTGCAAAATGTTTTCAAATTGTTTTTGCAGATTGAGCGGCTGGTGGTGTCGTGCGAGGCTAAGGCAAGGGTTGTTGCAAACTGTCATGTTATGTATTCCGCTGCCAAGCTCATGTTCTTTTCCAGCTCTGATCCTTCATGCTATTGGCTTCATGACAATAAATGATTCATTGTTCTTTCACGAGAATTACTATTGTCTATTACATGCATTCATGTTCATAGGAGAGCTTAGAAGTAGTCGGCCCCTCTTGGACGCTCAACTCCTCAGCCCCTTGTGATGTTGTCGTGTAGCACCGACCACACTTGGTGAGCTGGGTGAGTGACTCCTTTTGGCGAGCTAGGCTCACTAACCTCCGCCTTTGATCGACGGTTCTTATTGGACGATTCGGCCTCTCGAGGATTCTGGATTACCGTTCCTACGAGACGAGCTGTATTATCTCCAATCCCGTCTTTCATATTGGATGATTCGGCCGCTTGGAATTCAGGATTACCGTTCCCATGTACCGAGCTGTATTATCTCCAATTCATTTCATCTTGGACGATTTGGCCGCTTGGGATTCAGGATTACCGCTCCCATGTTACGAGCTATAATCTCCAACCCCGTCTTGCATTGCATCTCTTTGCATTTGATTGTAATCGAACCTAGATCTCGTACTCAACGAGTTTAAATAAGAGAGTTGTAATCTCGTACTCAGCGAGAATAAATAAATAATTTTTTGCTCGTACTTAATAAAGATAAATAATCGAGGGATCCGAGGTTAAAGGATTCATCAATCTATCTTTCATCGATCATAGGGGGTTTCCCGAAACACGTTAAATATTGTGTGTTCTTTTGTTTTTTTGCATTGCATTGTTTTGATTCTTTGTTTATCACTCACCAGCGAGCTTATCTAATTAAGCGAGTTGTGCATCTTGAATCAATCTCCTTAAAGAACACTCGATATAAATAAAATATATTTTCTAAGTGTAAGAGCAGCCAACAACATACACACAGCTTCCCCACACGATCTGTAGTTGGACAGATCGTCTGGTATGCTCCAGCTAGCTGCCAGTCTATCTGCTCCTTGACAGATTACTCACGCTCTGTGTTGGGAACTTACTTGAGCAGCTGGATATCTCTTTGTACATCAGAGGAGATCGACTGCTATTCCAAGCGAGTTGTTTTGGTATAAACAGCGAGCTACTTCTCAACCTGTTGTTCACAGCCAAATGCAAGAAAATGTGATTGTGATGTATCCCCCCCCATACACCACACCTGCTCTCTCGAGAACCAACAATGACAGCAGGTCGAATCTGGGCATATAAAAGTCCGGCCCATTCCGATCTATTGTCATCCCTAAACCCGACCCTCTTTCTCATATTTCGAATCCATACTAGGAATGATAATTTTACACGGTCCGACTCAAATATGTCCAAGTGCGACCCGATGATGTTATGGTCGGGTTTGGGCTAATATTTAGGCACGACATACCCAAGCCCGCCCAAACCCGACCCAAATATTTAAATATCGTATATTAAACTATAAATTTAAAATAATATAAATATAATTATTATTTTTAATATTTAATAAAAATAAATTAATATATATATTAAATTAAAATATGAGTAAAAAAAATATAAATACCTTTATTGTTAATATTAATGCATAATAAATATAAATTAATAGTTATATTAATGAATATTAAAATATATAAATATATTTTTAAAATAAATAAATTATATATATATATATTAAATATGTTAAAAAAATAATAAAGTAAAAGTAAAAAAAATAAAAATAAAATATGGATGTCCGCCCAATCCACATGGGCTTGAACTTGGCCTTGAATTACATGTCCGGTTGGGACATGGGCCGTACTTGGACCCATTCACAAAACTGTATGTCAAGACTGAGCATAGGGATGTCCGATCCAACCCGACTCATTGTCTTCCCTATCCCCGTATTCTATGAAAATCTATGTATAAAATATTTTCTACAATCCTATTAAATCTATGAAAATCCATCTAAATTAATAAAAAAAATATGTCAAACTCTACACAGAATCTATAGATTTTCTAAATTCATAGAATTTTTAAAGTACAAAAAAATTTAATAAAATCTCGATTAACTACACCCCTTAAATGACATTCAAATTTTACTTTCTAGCCTAATGACTAAATAAGAATATTCAACTCAATTATGTTGATTAATTGATGTAACTCATCTCAATTAGAACTAGAGTCCAATATAATAAATTAACTTTTAGCCCATATGTCACTCAATACAGAGGCCCATCTAAAATAAAATTGAACCCACATACGAGCTCATATGCTAATACAAGTCACCTGCCCATTGATCATAGCCTAGCACTTAATAACAACCCATTCTCAATCAAAACTCTCGGTCACACACTCTCTCTCTCTCTCTCTATTAGTTATGTTTTTTTCTGTTAATTTTTATACGATAATCCGACACTCACACGCACGAAATTAACGAGTTGGTCTCAAATTTTATCGGATTCGGGTTATTATCAGGTCGACCCGATAACAACACGAAATTATCAGGTCGATCCGATAATAACACGAAATTATCAGATTGGGTTCGGATCGGGTTCAGGTTACCTGATAACAATATTTATAATATATTAATAATTTAAGGAAATGTAATTTTTTAAATAAACTATATGTATTTTATTATTACGAGTATATATAATTCAAATCTTTTTTTGTTCGGAAAAGTGTTGAATTCAATTTATGTCATTATTACGAGTATATATAATTCAAATCTTTTTAATAAGATTGGGTTCAGGTTATTATTACGCTTTACATATATTTTATTTAATCTTTAATAAAAAATTAACATTCCTAATTATATATCATAATAATTAAAGATATATAACTTATGTATTTTTTGTTCGGAAAAGTGTTGAATTCAATTTATGTCATTTTATTCTCAATTTCACAATTACACCATGAATTTAGACACCTAAACATACACAATTTTTTTAATTTTATCTTCACCTTTACAATATATCAAATTAATACATCACTTCAAATTTTCTCATTTTTTATATATAATGTTTGAATAAAAAACGAGTATATATATTTAATTTGTAATCGGATTATGAATATATATATATATATGCATATAAATAAATAAGTTCATATAATTTGAGTTTATTTTCATTATTCTTAAAATTATTTAATGATTATATTTTGATACATATTTGATTTTTCAATCAAATTAATGAATTTTGGATGTATATCAGATATTGACATTCAACTTCATTATTACATACGTACTAACTTTTTCTATGAGTGGGTAGATATTTTTAAGGGTTATTTATGAAAAATACCTTATAGTGTAACTTCAACATGAAAAATGTTATATTTGTAACTTTTATATGAAAAATATCCAAAAGTTAAAAAAATTAAATTTAATTATATACCCTAAACCCTAAACCCTAAACCCACCAACACCCAATTTAATTAAAATTATTTGCATCCAATTTAATAAAAAAATACTTGGTATATATTTAAAATTATACACATCCAATTTAATTAAACAAAAATTATACGCACCCAACACCACACACTTTAATAAATAAAAGATAAAAAAATATATATTTAAAAATAAGAGATAAAAATATCCACTTATATGATCACATGGGAAAATTGATCATGTGTTTATGTATTTCATTTCAAAAAATAATTTGAATATTATGAGCACGTGAGAAAATGTGTGCATTGTAATTACAAATAAATAATTTAAATAAATTTTTCACACTCAATAAAAATTATATATATTTAGTTTTTGTAGTAAAAACGAGTATATATATTTAATTTTTAATCAAATTGTGAATGTATATACATATAAATAAATGAATTTATATAATCTGAATTTATTTTCATACGAGCTTGAATATGTATGAGTAATTAATAGATAAAGATGTGTAACAAGACATTTATCAATTTTGAGATGAACACGCATACATAAAATTTAAATAAATTTGCTAGATTCTATGAATATTCAAATATAGTTTATTTTCATCAGTAATATTTATTTATATATATTTTATATATTTGAATTTATAACACATATTATTATATGGGAGTAAGACGAAATCAATTAGTTCACGATTAAGAACATTTGAATCCGGAACCGACACCAAACTGCTTCCTATATATATAGTTGCAATTCAAAATTTTAATAATTTTTGACAATTTGGTTCCTAAAACTGCTGATTACGATTCTTTTGAACACCTCTAATAATAATGAGTATTAAAATCATTTTTACTTTACTTTAGAACGAATATGAGAATATAAATTAAATTCAAATATATTCAAAAAAAAATTAAGTTGTTAGTACAAGTTTACGAGAATTTAATATTTATAATATATATATGTTAGAAAATATAGTTATGGGAAGAGTAAAAATATAAATTTGATGTAGCTATTTTATGCTTTTACAACGAAGTAAAATAGAATAAATTTGGAGAAAAAAAAATCTGGAAGCCGAGTCGAGGAAGGATACTCTTTCCGCAAGACAATATTACGCCCCGGTAGTGCTCTCGGTAAGGCGTAGATGTCTCCAAAGATAAAACGGCTTTCGTCTCGAAGGTGGCAACACCGCGAACCTTCGAGCTCCGGCGAACTGGAAAGGGTTGAGGACAAAGCTTCTTCTAAATGCTTGAAGAGAAGATGCAGCAAGATGAGCTTGTGAATGATGATGTCTCGTGTATGTCGTGTAAGTGAAATACATGGAGACCACCTATATAAAAGTCAAATCCACTCAAGAGGAGTTACAGGAATTAATTGAAATTAAAATCCATTCATGGAAATTAATTTACATTAAGCCATTGGACGTTACGGGAGTTACAAAGACTAGTGGTAATTAATTAAAATTAATCCACCTAATTTGGACATACATTTGTCCACATTCATCATAAGCTTGTCGATCACCGGATCGATTTTACAAAACTGGACAAATCGTTGGGCAGACCATGGCACAGGCCATGGCACAAGCTGTCTGGGACAGGCCATGGCACAATCTGTCTGGCACAGGCCAGGCCACCAGACCAGAACACCATCTGCTGGGCCAGAACACTGCTGGACCAGAACCAGATCATCTGCTGGACCAGAACCAGATCTTCTGCTGGACCAGAACACTGGACCAGATCATCTACTGGACCAGAACTAGATCTTCTGCTGGACCAGAACACCATCTGCTGGACCAGAACAGTGGACCAGAACGTCTGCAGAACCAGAACACCTGGACCAGAACGTCTGCAGAACCAGAACACCTGGACCAGAAGGTGGACCAGAACGCTGGACCAGAACGTCTGCAGAACCAGAACACCTGGACTAGAACGTGGACCAAAACGTGGCACATGTGGTCTGGGACAGACCACTAGCAAAAATAAGCCCAGGACAGCAGACCGGCACGCGCCAGAAGGTGGCACATGTGGTCCTTGACCCAACTTGTCAAACCATAAGGTTTCTTCTCTCCTTATATACATGATGAATGTTGGTTTTATAACCAATGTGGGACAAGAGTTTCTCTTCACCTTTAGTCCCAAACACATAACTTCATACTTTAAGTGACTAACTTTAAACCTTTATTTCTCACTCACCGGGAATCGATTTAGAGAAAATAAATATACCACGATCATCTACTCGAAACGTAGATCGATCCTAGGTCATTTAATTTCCTTAATATTAAATGCCACGTCACTTAAACATTGGTCAAACTACATTGAACACTATAAATACATATAAAATGTATTTATAAGATAAAGCGATTCCTACAATCCCCCACATGAGTGGAAATAACCCAAATGCAGATGCAGACACAAGCTTTGTCCTCACGAAGTGTTAAAGTATTAGGATAGGTAGTTTGTGGCTTTGAACCTTCCATAGCCAACACCATCGGATACACAGGCGGATTAGTAGCGTTATGCTTTGAATTATTCCTCCACGGCGTGTACCGAGACAATGATGTCAACACCTTCAACACCTCAAACCTTTTCCGTTCTCACGTTTTGTGTGTCCATTTCGGGCCCTGGACACCCCTTTGGATTCATAATTGTTTATTTAGAAGCGGCCCTTACTTCACACTTATATAGGTGATTCTTTCTCTAGTATCTTGCCCTACTCAATCTCTAAAGAATCATTAAAAGTCATAGACTTAACCTCACCACTAGGCAAGTTCTCAACACTCAATTGTGCTCTTATAGGGAATAGATATTTCAATGAGTGTTCCCTCACAAGCTCTCATAGCTTAGTTTTCCCATTGAACCAAGTTCTTGGGATCTCCAATCATCATGGTTGGGTTACCACTACGAGAACTCCTCATGTTGTGGATTTTAGACCCATTCCCTCTAGCAATTTAAACATTTGATCTTGATTTAACCCTTTGGTTAGTGGATCCGCTTGATTATCCAACGACTTTACATAATCGACTGTGATAACCCTGTTGTGATCAAATGTCTTACGGTATTATGTCGCCGACGAATATGTCGAGACTTACCATTATACAAGCCACACTTTGCCCTCCCGATAGCAGCTTGACTATCACAGTGAATGATATGACCAACAATATGCGGAAGCAAGAACTCGAACACTCGTCAACAGAAAGGTTGGTTCAAACCAAATTATGCGCCAAACAAACGACCAAAACTCTAGTTGGAGACCCGATTGGAAATTAGGGTAAATCAACTCGGATTAAGCTCAAATTTTATCACCAATTATAAACTGAAGTCTCAAACAACATATCCAAAATTCAGCCAATTCGCATGAGGGGTTTGGGATTTGGCTCGGGAAGGACTTTTGGGGCGTTTAGGGTTAAAATCTGGGAACGACGACTTGTTGGAGGGGAAACTGGGTTGGCGTGGGGGTTGGGATACATGCATAGGCAGATTTAAAGCTATATGATGGCTGGGAGAAAATGAGGGTGGCTGGAAACGAAAAGAAAAGGATGAAGAACTTACCGAAACGAACCCTAGATTTACTTGAATCCGAAACGCGTCTATGGATCGATCTTCGCGGCTTGTCTAACCCGGATACTACTGGATATCACGAACGAGACGGATGAATTCAAGTTCTAAAGAGCCAGCTTAAGAACTCTACTAAGAACGCAAGAAAAACATGAGACAAAAATAATCACTCGATTTTTGATTCAAAATTGTCTGCCGTCCAAAAGAGTTGTTCAAAGTCTTAAATACTGCAGATTTCGACCTAGGCCCATAAGTACAATTAGGGCACTAATTCGAAAATATAAAATCCAACAATTGGGCTTAAAACAAAACACAAAGTCTGAGCCCAATTAAAATTAAAACAAGCATAAAGAAACCAAACACTAATGAAGCCCAATTTTCGAACCAAAAGGTCTTGTTCGAAACTCCTATGATATTCTTCAATCTTGGACGCTGGTCCAATTCACCAATTTGGGCTGCTTAATCCCAACATCTTCATCTTCCAATTTCTTCCGGATAATGCACTGAAAATAACCTTGCAGCTTCTTTGCTCTCAATCTTGTAACTGGGCCTCTCAACTGCAATTCCGGGTTTGATTCATCATTGCTGGATCCCGGCTCATCATTCCCCCCCTGCTGAAAAGAATTTGTCCTCGAATTCAGCTCCTCCTCAGCGTCAAATTCATCTATAGGAAAGGGAGATAAGTCAGAATCATTAAAAGTATTAGAACACTTATACTCACCTGGAAGATCTATGTGGTAGGCATTGTCATTCACTCGGGCGACCACAGTAAACGGTCCATCTCCGCGAGGCATCAACTTCGACTTCCTCAAGTTAGGGAAGCGACCTGGGCTGAAGTGGATCCAAACCTTATCACCGGGTTTGAATAGTACTTGTTTGCGATGTGTATTGGCTTTGGTGGCATTCTTCGCACCCTGAAGCTCGATCTTATCCTTGATCTTCTTGTGCATCTCTTGAACCTGTTCAGCCCTACGAGAGCCTTGCAAACTCGAAAGATGGTCAATAGGCAAAGGAAGAAGGTCCGTAGGAGTAAGAGGGTTAAAGCCATACACAACCTCAAATGGAGACATATTAGTGGAAGAATGCACAACACGATTATAAGCAAACTCAGCAAAAGGTAAACACTCTTCCCATGACTTCAAATTATTCTTCACTAAAGCTCAAAGTAAGGTACCTAAAGTCCTATTAACTACTTCCGTCTGACCATCAGTCTGAGGATGACATGTAGTAGAAAATAACAGTTTAGTACCTAACTTTCCCCAAAGAACACGCCAAAAATGTCCCAAGAATTTCGAATCCCTATCAGACACAATAGTCCTAGGCATGCCATGTAGTCTAACTACTTCACGAAAGAACAGATTAGCAACATTAACAGCATCGTCAGTTTTTCTGCATGCAATGAAATGAGACATTTTTGAAAACCTGTCTACAACCACAAACACATAATCCTTGCCAGACTTAGACCTAGGCAAACCAAGAACAAAATCCATAGAAATGTCAATCCAAGGTGTAGACGGTGCAGGCAATGGAGTGTACAAACCAAATGGATTAGAACTAGATTTAGCCTTTCTACATGTAATACATCTAGCACAGATTCTCTCAACATCTCTCTTCATGCGAGGCCAATAAAAATGCTCATGCAATAAACTCAAAGTTTTAGCAACACCAAAATGACCCATCAGACCACCTGCATGAGACTCTAGGACAAGCAAATCTCGCATGGAACAAGTAGGAACACATAATTTTCGATTCTTTGAGCAAGAATCCATCAGACACATAAAACGAATCATTAGTCCTAGACTTAGCTGTACAAGATGCAAATATAGGACCAAAGAACGGATCTGAATCATAGAAAGTCTTAATATGCTCGAATCCTAAGAACTGGGCATGCATAACAGACAGTAAAGTATACCTGCGAGATAAAGCATCAGCTACGACATTTTCTTCTCCTTTCTTGTACTTTATCACATAGGGAAAAGATTCGATGAATTCAACCCACCTGGCATGGCGTGAATTCAGATTCTGCTGCCCTTTCAAGTGCTTCAGTGATTCGTGATCAGTGTGAATCACGAACTCCTTCGGTCTCAGATAGTGCTGCCAAGTCTCCAAAGACCTCTTCAATGCGTACAGCTCCTTATCGTACATAGAGTACCTAAGAGCTGCTCCATTCAGCTTCTCACTGAAATAGGCGACCGGTTTCCTATCCTGCATCAAAACAACACCAATGCCTATACCAGAGGCATCACACTCAATCTCGAACATCTTAGAAAAATCAGGCAAAACCAACAAAGGAGCATTACATAATTTCGACTTCAATAGATTAAAAGCATGCTCTTGGGCTTTGCCCCACTCAAACTTCTTGTCTTTCCTACTCAACTCGGTCAATGGTGCAGCAATAGATGAAAAATCACGCACAAAACGTCGGTAAAATCCAGCTAAACCATGGAAGGACCTAACATCAGAACTAGTCTTAGGTGTTGGCCATTCCTCAATGGCTCGCACCTTAGCTCTATCAACCTCTACACCACGACTACTAACAACAAAACCAAGAAAAATAACCTCATCCATGCAAAAGGAGCACTTAGATAGATTGGCATACAACTTAGCATCACGCAACAGCTCAAAAACATGCCTAAGATGCCTAACATGCTCAGGAACACAAGTACTATAGATAAGGATGTCATCAAAGTAAACAACAACATACTTTCCAATAACATCACGCAGCACATGATTCATCAAACGCATAAAAGTACTAGGAGCATTAGTAAGTCCAAAAGGCATAACAAGCCATTCATACAACCCATGCTTAGTCTTAAATGCGGTTTTCCACTCATCTCCTTCAGACATTCTAACTTGAAAATATCCAGAACGCAAATCAATTTTAGAAAATACAGACGATCCAGATAACTCATCTAGCATATCATCTAACCTGGGAATGGGAAAACGATACTTTACCGTGATCTTATTGATAGCTCTACAATCCATACACATGCGCCATTCATTTGACTTCTTTGGCACGAGAATCACAGGAACTGCACATGGCGACATACTCTCTCTGATTTGCTTCTTTTCCAGCAACTCCTTGACTTGATGGTCTATCTCCTTCGTCTCATCAGGGCTGGTCCGGTAAGCTGGCCGGTTAGGAAGGATTGCACCCGGCTAGAAGTCTATCTGGTGCTCAATTCCCCGAATTGGTGGTAGACCACTGGGAATCTCGTCCGGGAACACGTCCTTGAACTCCTGCATCAGTGGCTGCAAAATAGGGGGAATAGCAATATCAGAAGTATCATTAGTCTTAAACATAACTAGAACGATAGGCTTACCAACTCTGAGTGCTTTCTGCACTCCCTTTGCACTAATAAACAAGTTTTTGTGCACCGGATCTGAATTGGTCGCATTGGGATTCGATGGAGTGGCAACATGAATGGGCTTAGAGGGTCCCTTAGACGTAGAAGAGGCTGCCTTGGAAGGCTTGGAGTTGGCCGAACTCGTCGTAGGATTAGGAGGAGAAAGCGAGGCCTTGTTGTCAGATTTCTTTTCCCGTTCTTCTGTGAATCTCTCTTGCATCCTCTTCTGGTCTTCTGCAACATCCTTAGGCACTAATGGCAATAATCTGGTGGTACGCCCATCTCGAGTCACGGAGTAAGTGTTGGCGAATCCATCATGCATCGCCTTCCTGTCAAATTGCCAAGGACGACCAAGCAAGATATGCACCGCATCCATAGGGATGACGTCACACAAAACAGTATCTGTATATCTACCAATTGAAAAGGTGACATTTACCTGATAACCTACTCTGATCTCGCCTCGGTCAGTCAACCATTGCAATCGGTAGGGCTTGGGATGCTTCTGTGGGATCAAGTTCAGTTTTCCCACTGCATACTGGCTGATAGCATTCACAACGCTTCCACTATCAATAATGAGCGAGCACGTCTTGTCTTGGATAGAACAACGCGAGTAGAAGATATTTTCTCACTGATCGTTCTGATCCTCTTCACGAATTAGGCTCAGGGCTCGGATTGAAACAAGACTCACATGAGCTTGCTTCGGCTGCTCATCTTCAATCTCATCGTTAGGGGAACCATTAAGGGGTTAATCTGCGCCCTCTGCATCATTAGGGTCTTCGGGCTCCTCTTCACTAGCTGATTCTAACTCATCCTGATCTGTAATGATGAGAACTCGGCGATTCGGACACTGGGCTTGAAAGTGTCCCCATCCTTTGCACTTGTGACACTGAACGTCACGTGCTCTTCCTGGAGTACCATGCTGAGGCTGACTAGGCTGTACAGTTCGACTCTGATTATTTCTGTTAGGTGCAGACGAACTGAAATCGGGCCTGTGACCAGACTAAGGTGCGGACTGCTGCTCAGAACGGCGAATGGACTGGCCTTTAGGACGTGTAGGGGCTGTCCTAGGCGTCGAATAATCGCTTCGGACCCAAGGGGTCCTAGCAGGCGTCGACTGGAAAGACCGACGGCGTCCTTCTCGGAGCTGCCGTTCTACAATAGATGCATAATGAACCATTGCGTCCACAGATTCGAAGTTCTTCAATTCAACTTCACAAGCAATGTCAAGGTTCATTCCTTCAATGTACCGGGTGATGGTGGCATATAAAGTCTCTTCTTTGCCAACCCAGTTCAGGGCTGTCTCCAGATCCTTGTGATATTCTTCTATAGACCTCGAACCCTGGCGTATCTGACTGAGCTTGCGTTCCAGTTCTCGTTCATAGTGTACAGGAATGAAACGGCCTCTCATCACATCCTTCATTTCTTGCCAAGTGTCAATTGGAGGATACCTATCCTTTCTGCGTCTAGTCTGCTGAAACTCCCACCAAGTCGCGGCATATCCAATGAACTCAAGGGAAGCTAGCTGCACTTTCTTAAGCTCTGGAAAATCATAGCACTCGAAAATTTTGTCAACTTTGCGTTCCCAGTCTAAATAAGCATCTGGATCATGATTGCTTTCAAACGTTGGGATAGTGGTCTTGATGTTGCTGAGTAGACCATCTGCATGACCATATCTATCCTGTTCGGGATAGACGTTCCTGCAGGCTGCCTGGAAATGTGGTTGGAGAGGAGCACCACGACCTCGGCCTCTGCGTCGAGCTGCAAACCCATTTCTGTCTCCCTGATGTGGGACGAACTGAGCTGTATTATCCTCAGCTAGTTCATCCTCAAAGTTCCCAAACATTGAATTGGAGGCTTCATCATGCACCTCCACCTCATCTTCTTGATTAGCTCGTGGGTTATTGACTGGTGGAGCCTGAATCGTAGCAGTATTGAACTGATCAAACTTAGCTAACAATTCGGCCATGGTGTTCTGAACTTCTCTGAGCTGAGTCTGTACATGACCTCTCAAAGCATCATAGTGGTACTTGGCATCCCAATCAGATTTGGTGCCTGAAGATTGTGGTGATTTTTCTGGGTCCATTTAACCTGCACAGTGAACAAACGTAAAGAAGAAAGAGAGTCCTCACAGTTCCTCACAATCACTCGTTTGTTCTCTCAGATTTTATCGCTCGTGTATGTCACTCAGTCCTCACAATCACTCGTTTATGTCATCCTTGGATCTGTTAAACCTGCACAATGAACAAACACGTAAAGAAAGGAAAAAGGACCTCACAGTTCCTCACAAACACTCGTTTGTTCCCTCAGATTTTACCACTCGTGTATGTCACTCAGTGTATGTCACTCAGTCCTCACAATCACTCTTTGATGCTGCACAAAACTTCCCGGCAGAATCTGTCGTCAACTCTTTAGCTTTGGTCAAGAGCTCGGACTTGACTTCCGGAGGACCACGGGATAGCAAAGGAACCACGATTAGGGCTGGGAGGGGGTTTGTAGGCAATGTAGGGTGTAGGAAGAAAGGGCTTGAACGAAAAAAACGGGAAAAAGTCAAAAAACAGAAAATCTGGAAAAGTTCGGAGGGCGATTTGACCTGGAAGATGATGGAATTCGGCTAAAAAAAACCTATATATCACGGCGCAGCGGTGAGTCTTGCTCGGAGCATCGTTCCGCTTCCGGAATGGTATTGTGCGGAAAAATCGGAGCTCGGGGTCAAATTTTAGAAAAAACTGCCGACGACGGGTTCTAGGGCGGAATGGGGCTGGATTCTCGGCTACAAGGCTGGATGTAGGGTGAAAGATGTTTGGTAGGCTGGGGAATGTTCGGTGGGTAAGGAAAGGCGGGTAAGGAATGTCGTGTGGGTAAGGAAAGGCGAAAAAAGATGAATTTAGGATGGAAAGTTATTACTAATTGGACTTCAATTCAAATTAAGAACAAAATCTGAGCCAAGTAAGGAAAATAACCAATTCCCAAATCTCATAGAACCAAAACAGCAAGAACGATCCCCAATAGGAATGCAATCACACCCAAACCGAAAGATTACCAACAAGAAAAAACAACGACCTATCCACCAAAGGCAATACGACGTCCCCAATCGATAGTCGATGAAGGACAACAATTCTACCCAAGAAAGAAGACTCACGAACACAAATATGCAATCAAACTTCCCAAAATCAAATCAAGATATCAAAGATACTCACGGATCAAGTTCTAGGGTTCTTTTTTTTTTAAATATTTTTTTCTCTTTTTTTTTTTTTGAACGAACCCCTTATGGAACCACTCTGGATTGAACCACGACCAGCAGGTGCTGACGCGGCTCTGATACCAAATTTATGATATGACCAACAATATGCGGAAGCAAGAACTCGAACACTCGTCAACAGAAAGGTTGGTTCAAACCAAATTATGCGCCAAACAAACGACCAAAACTCTAGTTGGAGACCCGATTGGAAAGTAGGGTAAATCAACTCGGATTAAGCTCAAATTTTATCACAAATTATAAACTGAAGTCTCAAACAACATATCCAAAATTCAGCCAATTCGCACGAGGGGTTTGGGATTTGGCTCGGGAAGGACTTTTGGGGCGTTTAGGGTTAAAATCTGGGAACGACGACTTGTTAGAGGGGAAACTGGGTTGGCGTGGGGGTTGGGATACATGCATAGGCAGATTTAAAGCTATATGATGGCTGAGAGAAAACGAGGGTGGCTGGAAACGAAAAGAAAAGGATGAAGAACTTTCCGAAACGAACCCCGGATTTACTTGAATTCGAAACGCGTCTATGGATCGATCTTCGCGGCTTGTCTAACCCGGATACTACTGGATATCACGAACGAGACAGATGAATTCATGTTCTAAAGAGCCAGCTTAAGAACTCTACCAAGAACGCAAGAAAAACGTGAGACAAAAATAATCACTCGATTTTTGATTCAAAATTGTCTGCCGTCCAAAAGAGTTGCTCAAAGTCTTAAATACTGCAGATTTCGACCTAGGCCCATAAGTACAATTAGGGCACTAATTCGAAAATATAAAATCAACCAATTGGGCTTAAAACAAAACACAAAGTCTAAGCCCAATTAAAATTAAAACAAGCATAAAGAAACCAAACACTAATGAAGCCCAATTTTCGAACCAAAAGGTCTTGTTCGAAACTCCTATGATATTCTTCAATCTTGGACGCTGGTCCAATTCACCAATTTGGGCTGCTTAATCCCAACATCTTCATCTTCCAATTTCTTCCGGATAATGCACTGAAAATAACCTTGCAGCTTCTTTGCTCTCAATCTTGTAACTGGGCCTCTCAACTGCAATTCCGGGTTTGATTCATCATTGCTGGATCCCGGCTCATCATTATCCAACGACTTTACATAATCGACTGTGATAACCCTGTTGTGATCAAATGTCTTACGGTATTATGTCGCCGATGAATATGTCGAGACTTACCGTTATACAAGCCACACTTTGCCCTCCCGATAGCAGCTTGACTATCACAGTGAATCATCACTGGAGGCACTGGCTTCGACCAACATGGAATATCTTCGAGAAAATTTCTCAGCCACTCGGCTTCTTCACCAGCTTTGTCTAAAGCTATGAATTCAGATTCCATGGTGGATCGGGCTATACATGTTTGTTTTGTGGATCTCCACGAAATAGCTCCACCCCCGATCGTGAACACATATCCACTTGTAGAAAGCAAATCCTTTGTGTCCGAGATCCAGTTCGCATCACAGTACCCTTCAAGTACCGGGGGGTATCTCTCAAATTTTAGCCCATAATATTGAGTATAATTTAGGTATCTCAATACTCTCACGAGAGCTTTCCAATGTTCCTTGTTTGGATTGCTCGTGTAACGACTCAATTTGTTCACGGCACATGCTATGTCAGGTCGAGTGCAGTTTGTTAGATACATTAAGCATCCAATCACCCTTGCATAGTCTTCTTGTGCAACCGAATCACCTCGATTTTTACTTAAGTGAACATTGAGTTCTAAGGGGGGTTTTAACATGTACACTATCGTACGCGTTAAACTTTTTGAGAACCTTCTCAACATAATGAGATTGTGATAAACTGATTCCGTCTACTCTTCTTAGAATTTTAATTCCAAGAATCACTCGGATATTACTACCCATGATTAACAAGTCATCTACATAAAGACACACTATAACATACTCGTCATTTGTGTTCTTAATGTAAACACATTTGTCACACTCATTTATTTTGAAACCATTTGACAACATCACGTCGTCAAATTTCAAGTGCCATTGTAACGGCGCTTGTTTCAACCCATATAGAGACTTCACCAATTTGCATACCTTCCTTTCTTGGCCAGATACTACAAACCCCTCAGGTTGCTCCATATATATTTCTTCTTCGAGATCACCATTCAAGAATGCAGTTTTAACATCCATTTGGTGAATCTCGAGATTGTGCAAAGCAGCAATCGCGAGAAGTACTCTAATAGAAGTAATTCTCGTCACTGGTGAATAGGTATCGAAAAAATCATACTCATCTCTTTGTTTAAAGCCTTTGACTACTAACCGAGCCTTATATTTATCAATTGACACATCGGCTTTAAACTTTTTTTTAAGGATCCACTTGCATCCTAAGGGCTTACAACCTTTAGGTAAATCAACCAACACCCAAGTGCGGTTTTGCATAATTGAGTCAATCTCACTTTGTACAGCTTCTCTCCATAGCTCCGCGTCGGACCTAGAGAAAGCTGCTTTAATCGTTGTTGGCTCATCATCCAACACGAACGATACATAGTCAGGACCGAAAGTCTTTTGGGTCCTAACTCTACTACCTCGTCTCGGTTCTATATCCTCTAGATTAGACCTTTGTCGCTTGTGCAATTTTGGGTCTTCATCTATTGAATTAGAAGACGTGGTTTCTTCTTCAATTCTTTTACTAGAATAGACTTCAATTATATAATTATCTTTACAAGGATATATATTCTCAAAAAATATAGTATTTCTTGATTCAATAGTCGTTCCCACCACCATGTTGGGAACTTCCGATTTGTGAATAACAAATCGATAGGCACTACTGTTAAAAGCATATCCAATAAAGATACAATCAACCGTTTTAGGGCCAATTGTAACTTGTTTGGGTAGATGTACTTCAACCTTTGCCAAACATCCCCACACTTTTAAATATTTGTATGAGGGCTTTCTTCCTTTCCACAACTCATAAGGAGTAACATCCTTACCCTTAAGTGGAATCTTGTTCAGAATATAGTTGACTGTTAAGACAGCTTCCCCCCACATGTTCTGGGGCAACCCTGAACTAATCAATAAAGCATTCATCATTTCCTTAAGTGTTCGATTTTTGCGTTCCGCAACACCATTTGATTGAGGTGAATAAGGAGCCGTCGTTTGATGAATTATACCACTTTCGTTGCATAATCCCTCAAACGGAGCTACATATTCTCCACCTCTATCACTTCGAACCATCTTAATTCGACAGCTTAATTGATTTTCGACTTCAGTTTTGAAGTTCTTAAAAGCTTCAATAGCCTCATCTTTACTTCTTAGAAGATAAAGATAACAATACCTTGTGCAATCATCTATGAAGGTAATGAAATATTTCTTACCACCTCTAGTTTGCACAAACTTTAAATCACGCACGTCGGTATGAATTAATTCTAGAGGTTTCGTACTCCTTTCTACCGAATGAAACGGTAACTTAGTCATTTTCACCTCAACACAAATTTCACATTTGCGGGTTGGCTTTTGCTTCCCTTTACCCTTGTCATTCGGGCGGGCATGCTTCTTGGAGGGACCGCCTCTCTCCAACAAGTTGGCCTTTGCATCCATCGGCCCTTTCAACTTCGAATCACGCTTTCGCACGTCCGACTCGATGCGAAGCTTCACAATGAGATCTTCAAGTGTCATCTCCTTTCTCTTGTGTTTGAGATAGCTCTTGAAGTCATTCCAACTCGGAGGTAGCTTCACTATCACGGTCGCCACCGTGAATGCATCCGGTAAAATCATCCTCTCGGCGTGGACGTCATGCACAATGAGTTGAAACTCTTGCACTTGATCCATGATGGGTTTAGAGTCTACCATCTTGTAGTCTAAAAATTTAGCTACAACAAACTTCTTCGTACCCGCGTCACCGCTTCGGTACTTCTTTTCAAGAGCCTCCCACATTTCTTTGGAGGTCATTATCACGGAATACACATTGTATAAACTGTCATCTAAAGAATTTAGAATAAAGTTTTTACAAAGGTAATTTCCAGTGTGTCAATTGTCATAGGCAGCCCGAACAGTGAAGTTCGTCTCCTCGGCACTCGATATCGGCGGCTCGTCCTCTTTGAGGAACCCGACAAAGTCTAACGTTGTTAAGTAGAACAACATCTTCTATTGCCAACGTTTGAAATCAGCCCCGCTGAATTTTGGTGGCTTTTCGGCAGGAGGCATCATCCTCGTTGCCGAATTCGCTCCCAAGAGAGAGCCCGACGTGTTGAGCCCGTGGGGTCCAACATCGGATCCAAAAATGGACCCAACGGAACCACTAAATATGGAACCAGCGGTGCCACTATGCATGGAACCACCGTTCAACCCCGAAGGGTTCGTATTGGCTCCAAGCCCGGTGTTCAACGTGTTGGAGGTGACGTCGATAACGATTGGGATCGTTGAAGACCCTCCGGCAGCAGCAGCAGTGTTGGCAGAAATGGCAGCAGCAGCTACGGTGGATGCAAAGGCAGCAGCGGCTGTGTTGGAATTGGTTGAAGCAGAGGACGCCATCTTCAAATGGTTGAGAAATAGCTACTGTATTCTTCAAGAATGAGCTATTCCAAAGCAGCTACTGGATTCTTCAAATCTTCAAAGTGCCTACCGGATTCTTCAAATCTCCAAAGTGGCTATTGTACTTCAAATGGTGAGGCTTGGCTACTGGAATCTCCAAATCTCCAAGAGCTATTGTATTGTTCCTTTATTACAAAAAATAAAGGTAAAACTCCTCCCAAATAAAAGAGATAATATTGTCTTGCGATTGTTAGAAAATATAGTTCTGGGAAGAGTAAAAATATAAATTTGTTGTAGCTATTTTATGCTTTTACAACGAAGTAAAACAGAATAAATTTGGAGAAAAAAAAATTTGGAAGCCGAGTCGAGGAAAGATCCTCTTTCCGCAAGACAATATTACGCCTCGGTAGTGCTCTCGGTAAGGCGTAGATGTCTCCAAAGATAAAACGGCTTTCGTCTCGGAGGTGGGAGCACCGTGAACCTTCGAGCTCCGGCGAATTGGAAAAGGTTGAAGACAAAACTTCTTCTAAATGCTTGAAAAGAAGATGCAGCAAGATGAGTTTGTGAATGATGATGTCTCGTGTATGTCGTGTAAGTGAAATACATGGAGACCACCTATATAAAAGTCAAATCCACTCAAGAGGAGTTACAGGAATTAATTGAAATTAAAATCCATTCATGGCAATTAATTTACATTAAGCCACTGGATGTTACGGGAGGTACAAAGACTAGTGGTAATTAATTAAAATTAATCCACATAATTTGGACATACATTTGTCCACATTCATCATAAGCTTGTCGATCACCGGATTGATTTTACAAAACTGGACAAATCGATGGGCAGACCATGGCACAGGCCATGGCACAAGCTGTCTGGGACAGGCCATGGCACAATCTGTCTGGCACAGGCCAGACCACCAGACCAGAACACCATCTGCTGGGCCAGAACACTGCTGGACCAGAACCAAATCATCTGCTGGACCAGAACACTGGACCAGATCATCTACTTGACCAGAACTAGATCTTTAGCTGGACCAGAACACCATCTGCTGGACCAGAACAGTGGACCAGAACGTCTGCAGAACCAGAACACCTGGACCAGAACGTATGCAGAACCAGAACACCTGGACCAGAACGTGGCACATGTGGTCTGGGACAGACCACTAGCAAAAATAAGCCCAGGACAGCAGACCGGCACGCGCCAGAAGGTGGCACATGTGGTCCTTGACCTAACTTGTCAAACCATAAGGTTTCTTCTCTCCTTATATACATGATGAATGTTGGTTTTATAACCAATGTGGGACATGAGTTTCTCTTCACCTTTAGTCCCAAACACATAACTCCATACTTTAAGTGATTAACTTTAAACCTTTATTTCTCACTCACCGGGAATCGGTTTAGAGAAAATAAATATACCACGATCATCAACTCGAAACGTAGATCGACCCTAGGTCATTTAATTTCCTTACATATAAAATGTATTTATAAGATAAAGCGATTCCTACATATATATATATATCAAGTTGAAAATTTATTTTTTCATTAATTTTAGAATGATTGTAAATTTTATCATTAGCAAATCAACATAATTAACAGATTTTACTATATATATATTTAGTATATGAATAAGTAGTATCTATGATAACAAATAATAATAAAAAAATGATGTTAAAAACTTTTATAAATTTTATAAAATATTAATCCCGTCGAATTTCGACGGACAACAATCTAGTAATATATTAAAGAAATACATATTGAAGTTCTCCCTTATTTCAAGGCTTATATTGCATTACCACAACTTTTAGACAATAATTCAATTTTTATTCAATAAATTGATATGTTAATTAATACTGCAAATTAATTATGGCAGTGTATCAATTATAAAAAACATTGCTTTATTGTTAATTATGCCGTGTATAATAGATTTTTTTATTCCATAAATAACACTTTAATGGGTGTATTTATGTGTATTTTAAGTCATTTTATATATATATATATATATATATTTTATTGTATTGCGCACCAATATTAGGTAACTATATATTTAATAAGTGGCTCATTTATCAATTTTGTTAAATATAATTTAATGAGTATTAAATTATGATCACGAAATTGTCCATGCATATTGATGTGCATAATCATTATCCGTGTCTGTTGTAGCCAATTGTCATCCCTAATTTTGGCTCATCAACGAGATAATTTCTTAAACATATAATATTAATTATTTAAAATTTAAAAATAAATATTTTACAAATAAAAATTCATTATTTGATTTGTTAAAATAATTAATTATTATGGAAAAAAATAATCTATTACTTTTTCGTAAAATTAGTATTTTCATCTCAAATAATAAATAGACATAGAAATTATAAAAAGTTATCCACGAGATAATCTTTAATATAATTTATTTACAATAATTTATCAAATTATATTACCTTAAATAAATATTGAATTTTTTAAATCTTATTTTTTTTAAATTAATAACATAAAGTTCTTATATACAAATAAATTTTACACGATATAAGTTTTCATGTAACAATTATATTTACAACAATATAATTTTTCAAGTAGCATAAATTGCAATTATATTAATAAATCGCAAGGTAGCATCATTTTTTATTGACACATTCTACACAATGCCCCCTCCGTCCACGATTGTTTGTTACGTTTTGACCCGACACGTGTTTTAATGTAATGCTTTGACTTTAGATGAAAGAGTGTAGTTAGTGGAGTTTGGGTCCCACTTGTTATTATTATTTAATTGAAGTTTGTGTGATATAAATAAAAAGTTTAAAATGTAACAAACATTGGTGGACGGCCCAACATGGCAAAATGTAAAAAACATTGGTGGACGGAGGGAGTATAATTTAAATAATATTTATTTCTAATATTTTGTCAATTTATATCACTTTTAAATAAATTTTCGTAATTTAAATAATGAAAATTTGTTGATTCGTCAAAATGATATATTTTAAAAAATTGATAAATTTATATTTAGAAATTATAATATAAGATAATTTCCCTTACACACTAGTATTATTTAATACATATATTTAACATTAAAAAAAATATTGATTATACTTTAGGCGGAAATTCGTTTGCCCTGATTTTCTTTTAATATATATATAGAATATAGATGTACGTCAATGTCCATTAATACAATGCATTAACTGCATGTTTCAAGATAATTGAATTGGACCAAGACTTGAGTCCAAATGGGCTTTTACAAATTTAATTGTTCCAAACTCTTTTACACAATAAAATGTTTGGTCCAATAATAAAATCAAGCCCAAATCCATATTATATAATATACTTCTTCCGTTCCAATAAGCATGACACAAAACTTTTGGGTACAGTTATTAAAGAAAGTGTATAAAGTAGTGTAAGAGTGATAAATATATTAGGGTCCACACTTTTTTAAAGAGATAACCTTTACTATTTTAGAAATGTGTTAAGCTTAGTGGCACGTCCAAATAACGGAATTGTGTCAAGTTTAGTGGGAGGGAGTAACATATAATCCATATTATATAATATAGCATATTCAATCATCAAAATTCGATTTTGAGAATGATAAAATGCTATCACTATCGATTCACTACTTAAATAGTAAATAATCTTATTATTTAATTAACATGATTAAATATACAAATTGGCTCATAAATTAAGAATCTCTAAAATTCAAAATTAATCCAAATTAATTAACAGTCTTACAAATTCAAAAATTAATTTATCCAATAAAACAAGATAATACAAAACACTAAATATTTTAAACTTTACATATATTTTAGGGACATGTCCATATATAGCTATTTTTCAAAAAGAAAAGTACATAATAAATATCTGGAAAAAAAAAAAGAAGGTAAAAATAAGCCACTTACAAATTTGTCCTTCATTTACTTAAGCTTAATCCTGTGATTACACGAAAATTGGTCGTGTGATTACACGAGCAAAATTTGTCGTGCTCATGTAATTTCTTTAGTATGCTATCATCTTGGTCATGTGATTAAACGAACATAATAAAGACTTGTTGTGGTTGTGTAATTACGTACCTTATTATGCTAGGAATTTGGTCGTGTGATTACACAAAAACAACAAAAACTCATCGTGCTAAACTAAACCCTAAACTATATAACACAATTAAAACTTCATAAACTAAACCCGAAACTAAACTTTAGCTAAACCCTAAATTAAACCCTAATCATCATGGTTGTGTGATTACAGGAACACAACCAAAACTTGTCATGCTCGTTTAATTTATTTAGTAGTTTTTCATCTTAGTCGTGTTATTACACGAACATAACCAAAATTTGTCGTGCTCGTGTAGTTTCTTTAGATTGTTATCATCTTGGTCATGTAATTTCACGAACATAACAAAAACTCATCGTACTCATGTAATTCGTGCAATTACGAACAACAATGGTGACAGCGTTGGCGATGGTTGCGGCGGTGGCGACGACGACGATGATAGATTATGGTGGCAGCAAGGAGTATGGAGTATATGTAGAGAAAATTTCTAATTTTTCAAACTTAATTAAAAATAAGGGTATTAAAGTATTTTTGCACAAAAAGTGGCTATATTTTACAATAATCTTTTATAAATGGCTAGAATTTACTCTTTTACTTGTTTGGAAACTGGGTATTTTAGTATATTAATCCTATATTTTATTGTGTGAGTATCTTTCTCTACTAAAACACACTATACGATTTTTTTTTCTTTTTCTTAAAATATGTGTCATTTTCTCACAATACAATTTCCTGTGGATTGAAGGGATCGTCCAGCCAAAATACTATTTTTAGGCTCCTCCATCCAAAATACTATTTTGAATATAAATTGTAACACCCGAGTATTTTATACCTGGCTTATAGGTGTTTAAAAATCCCAAGAATAAAATTTTTGGATTAGAAACTTTATTTTGAAGCTTGCTGCCAAGTTTCAGCGAAAATGGAGACCAAATCTCCGCTCTTTCGAGAACCGGCTTCTACTTTTATAACGGGTAACAAGAGCAAATACGGGATTCATTCGAATGCCCGGATTTGAAGTCCGAGCCGAGATATGGACAAAGCGCGATAATTTACAGACACTTTTATCGCGATACGGACCATTTGCAGAAATTTTTATTTTCGCCGTCAGTGAATAGTAGAACCGAGAACTCGAGAACCCGAGAAATCGAGAAAACTCCTATTTTTCGATGTTATAGCACGAGTAATGAGAAAATTCCCGAGAAGTTTAATAAAATTTAATTTCAGAAGAAACGGAGTTTTAAATTGATATTTATCAAGAAATCGAGAAACAAGCATTTTCTCGATTTACGTGCAATTCGATCGGGCCAAACCCCGACTTTAGTTCACGAGAGACGAAGATGTTTTAACGAGTAAGAAAGACGAGTGTGTTGATTCCCGTTTCAACCGAGATAGATAAATAACAAAGAATCGGATAGAAAATATCTAAGAGGCGAAAAGACGGTTTGGACCCCGAATATTTAGATATTTTGAGGGCAACTTTTGTGGCCTATAAAAGACCACAAAGTCACCCCCAATTCATTATTTACGTGAGATTTCAGCAGCCTCATCTCTCACTTATGCGTGAGCAAGAAGAAGAGAAAAAGGGAGGAGTTTTGCTCCGATTTTCGTCCCGTTCGTCTCGTTTTTCCGATTTCTTTGAAATCTAATCCGAGAGAAAGGTAGCTCTCGATCTTACCTACGTTTCTACGGTTTTATTTTCATGTTTTGAACTTGATGAAAAAGTGAAATAGGGGCTGCCCTTTTCGATTTTTATCGAGCCAAGCCCGAATTGAAAAATGTCGAGAATTAATATTGCTCGTATGAGTTAGATAAACATGTGTTTTAAGTTTCAATAAAATCTAAGCATGTTAGGTTTTGAGAAGTTAACTTGAGCTCGTCGTTTTATATGTTTTCGATTTTTCTCAGATGAATCGAATAGACGAGCATGTATGTAGGTTATATACGAGTATTATGTGAATTTACGGGAATTAATCGAGCATGTTTAAAAAAAATGAGTGAGGGGCGACAGTTCTGCCCGGGAATTATCTCGTCATTTTAAGTGCAGAATGAGTAGAATTTTTAACATAATAAAATACTAGATCGAGTTAGGAGTAATCTCCAACTTGAATCACCCCGTTTCGTTGTGTTTTCGATTTGTTATGAATTTTTCAAAATGGTTGCGCAAAATAGAGTAAAATGATTTTATGTGTTTTGTCTAACTTTGAAAATTAGTGAAAAATAGAGTAAAATGATTTTATGTGTTTTGTCTTCGGATTATAAAACTTTACGATGTTATGGTCACTTTAAAGTTTGATTCATTACAATTGGAATTATTTCCAATTTATTATGATTTTTCAAAGTCAACTGCTCATTTAGCTGGAACAGGTGTTGAGCATGTTATGAATTTATCGGATTTTTCCGTCAAGTGTGCAAAAATTGAAATAAGTTAGTAGGCGATTTTTCCGTTATGTTGGATAATCGAGCCGCATATTTTCGTATGAGATTTATAATCTCATATTATGATTTATGAGCATGAAAAGGAGTTTTTCCCCGATTTTAAGTTTTTAATCGGAGTTGGCCATTCGAGAGCATGAAAAGTGTTATGTGATGTTTTATTAACGAACGTGATTTATTATAGGTTTATATCATTGTATTAAGTTTCACGATATTCATAGATGTTTTGATCTTAGACGAGCATGAGTGATGAGAAATGATCAAACATCAAGTTAAGTGTTTAATCAAAGTCAAAACATGGCTTGATTAGAAATCATTGAACGACCCTTCTAGAATTTAAATCCGAAACTCGAACGATAGCCGAGTTAAAAGCACCGAGAATAATTCTCAAATAACAAAGGATAATAATTTCTTACACTTAGAGAATATTAGATGCGCTCGAAAATATTATCTCACTTGAGATTTCTTTAAAGGGTACGACGAAAGGTCAGGACCGCAGTTCGAGAAAGAAGCAGTCGTCAGTCAAGACGATCCAAGTAGGCTTTCTATTACAAAGAAAATTATGTGTGCACGTATACTATTTATGTTGTTTCGAAAGGATTTCAAATTGAGAAAATATGTTTCGAAGTATTGTCTTGCCGAAATGATTTATGTTTTGTATGAAGCCTATCTGGTTAAGGTTCTAATTATGAAATCGAATTCGGGTTCCAGTGGGCAGGCAACCCCATTCGAACTAGTGTACACAAGTAACCGTGAGTCATCGATCGGGTTGGCCGGTTAGGTGTCCGTAGAAGGTGGCCACCTTCTCGGTACACATAAAGAACAGATATGGTATAATACTAAAGAACTTAGACAGCTGTCAAACTCAGGATCTTTCACAAAGAGAATTTAGTGAACGTAGGTGCTTTTAAAGACAAAATCCCTATGTTTCACTCTTACGACATTGACAATTATATATGTATGTATGCGATTTTGGCATGTGCCTACTGAGTACGTTTGTACTTAGCCCTGCATATATTTATAAATGTGCAGGTTGAGACGTGATGAAGGGAGATGCTATGGCGGGCTTGTCGGTCTTTTATTTAAGTCTTGGGTGTCTACGTGTCTTCATACACGTAGACTTATGTCGATCCTTATTCCGCTGCAAGTGGTTCCATTAGTATGTACTGGCGAAGGTGCCAAATATGTAAATTAACTCTTTGTCTGAACTGACTCAGTTATCAAAGTACATTTCGTTTCAGTCAAAGCTTTCAAGGTTCCACTTTATCTTTATTTATCTATTCTATAGTCGCGCACCCGGACTTTGCCACGAGGGCGGAGGACGGGGCGTGACATAAATCGTGGTGGGTAGATTGACTCTCCATCATCTATTAAAAAAGTTTTGATTTCACTAACATCAATTAGAGTGATCTATCAACGATATATTATGAATTAAAAGATATTAATCTGAAATAAAATGTATAAATATCGTAAAAAGATTTGTAATTTGTAGACTGATCAAATTGCAATTTTTTATTAACTACTTATTATATAAGTAGGGCTATTGTTCCACACTGTGATAAACAGAAATCAGAAATTGTATTCCTTGTGCAATGTTCTATATATAAAATATAAAATAATATCGTTCATTTGCAAAATTCATACAAAATAATATCGTTCATTTGCAAAATTCATACAATCAAAAGTCGGGTTCAGGTTTGACCTTAACAGGTCGGGTTGTTATCAGATCGACCCAATAACGACCCAACCCGCACGATTTGACACCCCTAAACCATATATCTAGAAAAAAGCTTTAAAATGGATTCACATTCGTTATTGTTGTTACTCGAATTATCATCGTATAATATTTTTAATTGAAGATTTATGATTTAATTTAAACATAGTAATATTTTGTTGAGATCTAACATGATGGTCAATGGGAATGAGACTAACTGACCCAAAAAATTCAACTAGGAGTCCATATAAAAAGTGAGGCTAACTGACCTATACTTAGAACTGTCAAAATTTACCGAAAAAATGGTATATTTTACTTACCGTATCGAAAAATATCTTAAAATACCGCATTTAAGGTATAACGTAATTTTTGGTAAGGTATGATATCGTACCGAAATGTTACACACTTCCCATGGTTGTCTTTTCCAGTGAATGGAGCAAAAATCATATTGTACCCGTATGAAATAAAACAATGCATATTAATGAATTATATGATTCAATATCTTACTATGTACAATGCATTATGTTAAACAGAAACAATAAAAATTTGGTTGATACTTACTTATTAGTACAATATGTTGCATCAAAAGAGACAACATCGCCAAACGCATTCTAATTGCTTTTAGCATGCTCGTCTACCCAAAACAAACTTGTAAGCCTTTCACTTCCTTCCACAGAATATTCGAATGTGAAATCGGGGCACACCTCTCTTTGCTTGTGCAGTTTATCCAGAATGATCTGAGCATCAACACCAATCACGAAAGACGAAGATCACGATTGAAAATTTTAAAATCTAACAGATTGCATCCAATATCGTCATAATTACCAACCAACTCTCTAAAAAGACGGAAAGAACGCATAGGTCCTATATTAACCATTGCACAATTTAATATAAAATTCTGATGGCCAATATCAAACTTTCTGTGCATCTTCATAAACCTTTTGTAGTCAGTACACATAAGATCATTATTATGTGCCTCTACAAAAACTTTCACATGATAGCCATCTGCACCATTCAGAACGAGTATAAATCTCGCCCTGTAGTTTGTACGAGTAGACAATCTACATCTTTTTCTATCATTTCCGTCTAAACGGTCAAGGTTTTTTAAACCTTCACGATTGCATAACACATATCTGGACAAAATTATACCATCTTTAGCTCTTGTCATGGTACCCTACAGGATGTCAAACTCGCAAATCGCAGCATACTTTTTATAAAACTGAATACCCTCCTCTAAGTTTGAGAAAACTTGGCCTACTTCAGGTTTCAAATTATCATCACATTTAGGTATGTAAATATCTCCTTCGACTGAAGTATAGCAATTTTCCGTACCTTAAAATAATAATGACAAACCAACATAACAAAACATTTAAATCTTCTAAAAAAATACATGTGATATCATAACATATTAACAACATATTTAATAATAAAATACAATGCATTTGCATATATATTTGTAACTCAATTACATACATATTGTATGCAATTAACTAACTGTTGAAACAATGCATATTGACAAATAAACTAATGCATTTTGTCACATTATACTATGCATAAAGCATAAAAACATAAATAATTGTAATTAATTCACGTAAATTAATTACGTATTATGTCTTTACCATGAAAACGCCAAACCTATCAAAACCCATAATGAGATTTAGGAACGAATTCATACCAAACTTGAATAATAACTCGTACCATTAAATATGCATACAAAAACGCCAAGTACGCATATTAAACGCCAAGTAACTGTTTTGATTTAAATTGAAAAATCATAATGAATAAAACTACAACAAAACGACAATGCATAACCTACTACTGATGATGCATAATATCGAATATAACATTTCACATTTGTCTATAATCGTAATTCATGATAGACACATACCTTCGAACTGTTCTTCTAACTTGTTCATCGACTGGAACACGATAATTACCAAAAACTCGAATTTGTTCTTGTTTAAACTTCAGTAAAAAAACCCACAGCACGTTCGAAACGTTAAATCTCCAATTTAATTCTCAAATCTCATAATTATGGAAACTAAATAACCACTATTATTGATTTAAGGTCAGTTATGTTATTACTCCCTTAAATTTCTCATATCATGCAACAATTAAAACACACGGTTATTCTCTCTCACATCTAAATTACTTAAATGTCCTTAATCTTCAAAAAAAACATCCGTTTATAATGCTTTAAAAATTAATAAATGATTCTACAAATATAATCGTCCAATCAAAAAGATGAATGATTGTGATTCTTTCCTATTTCCTACTTTAAAAACATTTTCTATATGATCTATATTCTATATATGTATATGTATATATATGTGTATATCTATAATATTATATATCATATGTATTTGATTTGAATTATAACAAACTTATTTATTCAAATTATGAATTAAATTAATAAATATTAATGACAAATTAAAAAATATATGAGTTTATTGATAATAAAAAAGATTTAACAAAAATTTATACTTATTATTTTAAATGATAATGATAAACTATAATATATATTTTTTTTGTTACATAACTAAATAATTGTGATATATTTATAAAATCTACTAAATTATTTTTCTAAAACTAGCATATAAATCTAAATAATTATATAATTAATTACAATAACACGAATATAATTATAATCTAAAGTATGATTTAAGAATACAAGTATTTTATATGATCATATAACTACATCTGCCTAATATTAAATATAATACTTATAAGTTATAATAAATAATTAATGAAAATATGTTTATTTTGTTATAATATATCATGAATAAATGACCAAATTAATTATGTTTCATATACATAAATCTAGTTAGTTATATAAAACACAATAATGTAATTAGTTAATAGGGTACTACATGAATAGTACCCACTTTTGTAACTTTTATTTTAAAAATGTCCCATTTCTAAAAACCATAAGAAAAGTACTCAAGTTTAGTATGAACTTCTCATTTTACCCTTTCTTAACAAAATTTCTCTATTATCAATATAGTTAATTAATTAACACTTCAAATGGAGTAAACCATGCATTTCTATCAAGCCCATCACACTTCCGTAACATGTAAACCAACTTTTATACCTTTTTGACCGATAGACTACCGGGTTATATCCACTGGAATTTTTAGGGACCACGTCCAACCACCCGGAGCACCGTATGGTTTCCAGCCGTAGATTCCTTCAGCAGCCTTCAGCACAGCCCTCGTTCGTTTCCTACCCGGGGCGTAACAGTATATTGTTGGTAAAGAAGAAACGGAATAGAATGAGCAAAAGCCCGATCTTGTATTAAGGAATTATATAATATTTATTACAACATAAGTAAATCCCCTTTTGGGAGAAGACAAACTTTTTTAGCTACCTATGGTAGCTGAAATTGAAATAACTTGCATAAACTAGTGAAATACAATGTTTATTGTGGAGAAAACTTAGAAGATTTTTCGATGCCCTCAACTTTCTCCAAATGCTCGTTTATATAGAAGGCTGGAGGCCTTCTCTTCTGCATTCTTGCCTCGGATCCTTTTCCTGTGAATGATGCTTCTTCACGTGAAGCTGGGTCCAGATAAGGCTGCCGACACAAACATTTCTTAGTGGTTGGACCCCTTCTTTGAATTAGTGGTCCATCTTTTAACTTTATTCCACCGACGATTCTTTTCTGGGTGGAACGTCTCCTTCTGCCACCCACCTTTGTCGTTTTCTTTTTGGTGGGTGTTCTCTATTCCCCTCACATGGCTCCTTTAATTTTGTTGGCTATGTTCCTTTTTTGGAGGGGCCCTTGTAGCTCGTCCTTTTTGGGAAGGATTCTTCTCCCCATACTCATTGGCTCGAAATTTCTTCTTGTCTTGTTTAGGAAAGAAGCCTTGCCCGAACTCTAGTTCACGCTGTACTGAGCAATCCAAACAAATCTGAGATTCCCAATGGCCAACATGAGCCATGTTGCAGAACTTACGATGTGTTTCTTTACTCATCGCCATCTTGTTTTCCCACAGAAGAGTCCTTTTTCTTTCGAACGCCTCTTCTGCAAACTTGGTTGATTTTCCTGTCATAGTGTTTAACAGGAATGTTCCATTTGCTGAGTTCTGGAAGAACTTAAATGGAAATTTGACTTTGTCCATCTCTGTGAGACAGTCCCACAATCCCCATGCTCGCCTGGTTGTGATTTGATCCTCGGAAATAGCGGCGATCATAGGTACCTCGTTGGGTGGTGTCTTAACTTGGTTGAAGACATCCATCCTTGGTCGTCTGAGCCTTATATAATGAAAGGCCTCATGACTCCCTTTCCCTGCTGGTTCTGGAGTTGCACTAATGAAATATAGCTCCAAAGTATCACCTCGGCAAAGTGATTCATTTTTTGCCCAGGTTTCGTGCACTGCTTCCTGGATCCATCGAGGCAGATTCGAGATTTCTGGAAATGATGGAGACGTAGTATAAACCGAGGTGAGTGCCCCAAATTCATACCATTGCTTGACATCCTGAGGTTTGGATCCTGGCATCATCCACACCATTGGATATTTTCCTGACATATCAACCCTACTAGTATTAGGATTGATATCCATTCTCGTGAGTAGTTTCTCCCATTTCACCTGGTAGGCCTGTTCAAAAGAGGAGAAAATAATCTTATTATTATTAATCTCAGATTTGCCTGTCAATGGCCTGAGACTAATCTCTCCCTCTTTTTCCCCAGAGGTGGAGGGTTGACATGATGGTTCAGGCGGTGAAGCCTTTGCATCATTTTTTTCTTGGGCCAGTGGTTCAGACTCCACTGACTTAGAACTCGCTCGAGGGGTATTTGAATTCCCTTCTACCGATTTAGGTGCCGGAACACGAAACTCTGCTATCTCCAGAGGTTTTCTGGAAGCCCGCAGGATTGGCTTTTCCAATGCCAACCCTAACTGAGTATAGGTCAGCAGACTGGCTCGTATCCTACCGGAGACTTTCGTCTTATCTGTAGATTGCAATTTCCCCATCTGTTCAGCATGGAGAGTGCATTCTTCCCACTCCTCCAAAAGCATTTCCAAATTTTCTCGGAGATGACTCTGGGCTAGGACGATGGAACTGATCTCAGCTGGCTCCATCTCTCGTCAAAAAATCTGCAAGAATATTTTCATGAGATTTTACTACAACAATATCATAAACATAATATTGACATAAAGCTTGCCATCTAAGTAATCTAGCCTTTTCAGGCTTTGATTCAATGTTATTTCTTAGGAAAGTTTTAACCTGGGTATTATCAACTTTTAAAGTAAATTTCTTTGCTAATAAGAATAAATGCCATTTCTTAAAGGCCTTCACTACTGCAAAGAATTCCTTCTCATTGATATGCCATCTGATGGCCTCATTTTCTGCGAACAAACCACTACAATATCTGCATGGTTCTTCTCCATATGGAGTGATTTTCATTAGGACTGCTGCCCACCAATGATCACTCGCATCTGTATAGAGGACCGGGTCATCCTCGTCCTGTGGAATTGAAAGCTTTGGAAGATTTCTACATTCCTCTTTTAGCTTTTTCATCCCCTATCGATGTTCTTCCGTCCATATAAACGGAACATCTTTCTTTAGCAGATTACTAAAGACCTTTCTGTGTTTCGCAAGATCTTTAATGAACATTCCTGCGAAATTAACAACTCCCAGAAAACTCTGAAATTGTTTCTTCTCCTTCAATGTTTCTAAAAAATCCTGGACCTTTTGCACGATATGATCCTGTAAAGTAATTCCATACTCATCAATCTCTATTCCCAAAAATTCTATTTTTTGGGTAGCAATTACTGCCTTCTTTTCTGACAGCACTAATCCTTCCTTGTAACAAGCATCTGCGAATAACTCAAGATGTTTGATATGTTCATCCATATCTTTTGATGTTATTAGTATATCATCAATATAGACAAACATAAAAGAAAAATAATCTTTAAAAAGATTATCCATCTTTCTCTGGAAAATCTGGGGAGCATTAGCTAACCCCATTGGCATTACGTTCCAAAGGAAATGCCCTTGTGATGTTGAGAAAGCTGTAAGTCTCTTGCTTTGTTCATACATGCGAATCTGGTAGAAACCTGACTTGCAATCAAACTTTGAGAAGACCTTAGCATTACGTATGCAGTTAATAAGGTGATCTCTACTTGGGATAAAATATCCATCAAACTCTAGAATATCATTGATCCCTTTGTAATTAATGACAAGTCTAGGTTTACCTCGCTTGATCTCACCATGATTTCTTACCAAAAACCCTAGGCTACTGTAAGGCGAATTAGCTGGCTCGATCAACTTCATATCAAGATGTTCCTTGATAATAATTCTCATATCCTTCTGATCTATCAAGTTCATCAGGATTGGTCTGAACCTTACGAACTCGTGCACCCTTTCCGGCTTCACCTTTAAGGTTGCTTTGAGTTGGTTCCTTTCCCACCAGGCCAAAGGATTCTCATTGTAACATCTCGAGATCTTCCTTTTGATATCTGCAAAGGACACCTGCATTTCAACCTTAATTTCTTTGTTAGAAATCAAAGCTGCCTTAAGGATATGGATTTCCTCCACTTGAAGATCATTCTCACGGATGCAGCTAAGCAATGCTTCGCTGAACCTCCTTTGATCCTTCATCTTTGGTTGACGAAGTTTGCTTTCATCTTTCATATCACCACGCTTGCTGCGAAAAGCTACTGGAATCTGACGATTAAACGCTTTCCTCAGTCTCTGAACAATGATTTTATGCTCACAATTAGTTGTGAACACTAATCTTTGTCGCTCATTGTCCTGCGTGTATCTTTTGAACATCTATAGAAAATTATTTCCTAACAGAACATCAGCTCCCGTATCATGAAAATAAATTGGTGGAGTTTTAACCTTATACCAAGGTGTTTGTCCCGCTCCTCCAATTAGTATTTCCACTTCTTTTACTCCTTTGGATAAGAGTAAAATTCTTTTAGAGAAATCTCTGCCAGCAATTTGAGGTAAAGTATCCTCAACATCTGCTGGGAAAATTCCCCTTCTTGCTGTGCATATTCCTGCACCTGAATCAATATAGGCCGAGAAGTATTCTGCCTTATATTTTTCATATAACACTCCCACTGGAATGTATATCGAGAATGGACTTGTCATACGATTAGGAGTCGTCTTTCCTCTATCGTAATCATCATCCCCTGGTCCATCTGTTTCCAGGGCTTGAATCTTTCCAAAAAATCCCGCCCCAGAATCAGAGCATCTTCTCGTCCGGCTCTGCCTTTAACCTCTACCATAAAACCCCCTAGGTCAAGGGTTCCATTGTAATGGTTAACCTCCGGCTGCTGGAGATAGTACAAGACACTACATGGAAAGTTATTTTCCCATCTTGTAGTATCAAATCTTGTCGTCATCCCTCTCCATCCTTCTGGACATTTCAGATTGACTGAAACTTGAGTTTTCCCTGGGAATTGGGGTTGACCTTCTTGGATAAATTTCCTCCCAAAAGGTTGAGATATAATTCTATCTCCTTGGAAGGATAATCTTCCTGAGCTTATCTTAAGACTTTGATCATGTCTTATGACAGGCCTCTCTTGTATTCGAATGTTGACTTCCCTTTTTTGTGGGATCTCCATTCTGTCAGGACCAATAGCTGTGGTCACTTTCTTGAAGATATCAGGTATTTCGATGAACCGCTTTCCCAAAAATAACTCTGTATGATGAGAGTTGGAAAGCGCATATGATATCTGATATGTTATGGAATAAGGTGTATTTTCCTCATCCAATAACTCCTTCCTTTTAAAGTACTGATAAAGGGTCAGAGCTTTACTGAAACCTGAGTCGTTGAGATTGTAAGCGATTTTGGGATAGACAATTCCCACGACTTGGCCAGCACAAAGATTCCCTGCGATGGTTCCCATCACCGAATCTTGTAGGTTTCTGATCCTCCTTGTAATGTCCCGCTATTCTACTAGTAGTTATTAAATAAAAAAAAAAGGGATAAGAAAATTTCTTTATAAAAGTTTAAAATATCGATTAGCTAATCGATATTAGTAGCTATTATTCGTGCACATTATAATTATTAGAGTAATGATAGATATTATGTGAGCTCGTTGGATAATGAGGTTATTCAAAAAGAAAATACAAATAAATTCGCGAAATGCATAATCTATAATTAGTTTGATTATTAGGAACTAGTTTATAAGAATTTATTAGATAACCAATTAATAAATTAATTAGAATTATTGTTAGATAAAATTTAATGTTGGCTATAAAAAAGTTAAAGCTTCAAGATTAATGTTAATGCTTGAAAAGTTAATTATACATCAATTAGTTGATAATACCTTATGATTATTGGTATCTTAATTAATAAGATGATGTGAACAATAATACATTATCTTGTTTTTATTAAGCATGATATATAAAAATAGATTATTTATTTATAAGTAAATAAATAATTAGTAACAAAATATATGTGTGTGTATATATATAATGTAATGTAGAAATGTGAATAAATACACAAATACACAAACACTAAATAAAATACACATATTGCCAAAGAAACTTTATGTGCAGTAGCTTACCAAGGAGAAATTTGGGGCAGAGGCTTACATAAGAGAATCTAAATAGATCTATATATTGAGGTCAAACAAGCAACACTTCTAATCAAATCAAATGAGATATATAGTAGTACACGGCTGTCCAAAACAAAGAAAATGACAGAATAGTAGAAAGCTGCAAACACTGTAGAAAAGAGAAGTGTTGAAATGGGACAGCAACTTTAGAAGGTAGGCAATAGCCTCGGGCAGTGGCCTTGGGCTGTCTTGGTTGGAAGAAGGAAGCCTTATTCTTCAATCAAAACTTACAATATTTGCTGCCACAAAAGGAGATCTCTGCAACATAAAACAAAGAATAGAAAAGAGATATCAAAAAAAAAAGAGATACGGTGAGGTAACCAAACAAAGCTGTAACCCAACCCCTCACCACACCCCTAGTCAAGTTTTTCACTATAAATACCAAGGCTTCCCCGGACCTCTAATTTCTCTTTTTCAACTCACACTATAACATACAAATACTTAGAACACTTGGGAAAGGAAGAGGAAGATTGGGGGAAAACTCTGTCAAGGTTCAAAGAAGGATAGAAGTCCCTTAAGGTATGCAAGACTAAACTTTTACAGCTTTAATCTCCATTCCTTAGATAAGCCTCAAGCATGATCACGTAAACTAAATTTTAGAAATTTACAAGTATATAAGACTCGAATTTAAGCTTTATTGTTCACTTTGCTTAGTTAAATCTCAGGCAAAATATTTTCATAACACATAGAACTCATATTCGGAAGATAAAAGACTCTCTTACTGGTTCTTTTAATGGAGATTAGAAACATAAAAGACTCTCGATTGATTTAGCAAAATCCACTTCAAACAACCTCATTCCTTGAGGTAAAAGAGAACTAGATTTTAAACATTAATATATATTTTCTAAAGTTTAGTTTAGATCCAGAACTCACTCCCATAGCCTAACAAACACTTTCAGAATTCAGATGTAGTAATTAAAAACTTAAAAGCTCTTAAGTCCTCTCAAATTCCACTACTTAAACACCCTAGTAATCCCCCTTAGAAGCACACTTTGAAAATCAAACCCAACAATCACAAATACTTAGAAATTCGATAGAAGGCACAAGAATTCAAATAATTCATCATTAACCCAACATGCTCCTATACAGTACATCATAAAAACCATCAAGCCATAACACATTAGAAGGCAAGATTAAGCAATAGAGAAATTAAGAAAGACAAACCTACAGATTTAGGAATAGAGAAAGACGACTGAGAGACGGGGTTGGGATCGAAAACTTTGAATACATAGAGATTACCTTGGGCCACGAGTGGTGCGCCGATAACAGGATCGGGCGAGCAGCGGCGGGACACGAACACAAGCGACGGAGGAAGCCACGATGGCTATTGTTCTTACAGGAAGTAGCGAGAGGGCTCCAGAGGAAGAAAGGCATACGGCAGTCCCGGACAGCTTCGGATGGCCTCAGACAGGTCCCGAACAACTCCGAACGATTCCGATCAACCCCAAACCAGTCCCGAATGGTTCCGGACGGACCCGAACAGCTCCGAATCCTCTTGAACAGCCCCGAACCAGTTTCGAACAGCTCCGAATCCTCTCGGACAGCCCCGAATCACCCCGAACAGTCCTGAATAGCCTCGAAACACCTAACATAATTAATTCGGTAAAAGCATTTGAGAGTTAGAAGGATATGAAAGGAAGCAACTTATAATCTTAGTTGTAAAATTTAGAAACACCACCATGGACGTGATTAGAGCATAAAATCAGATTCTATAAGTAAAAGAAATATAGGAGTTTAGTTATATATTACAAATTTATCAAAAGTAGGAGAAGAGTAATGACATGCAATAAAGGAAAATAAAAGAAAGAGAGGGAGATTACCTAGAGACAGCGACGTCGAGGTGGAGAAGAGGCAAATCGGACGCCGAGAGAGAGAGAATGGTGAGGAAGGAGAAGAACGGAAAAGGAGACCAGAGGGAGGTTAATGCTTCCTGAAGCAAGAAATAGAGAATAAGGGAAATAAGGGAATAAGATAAAGGACAAAGGGAAATGAGAAGAAAGGCAAGTCTTGTTAGAACCGGAGCTCGAACCGTCAAAATCTGGAGTAGCACGAACAAACAATTAAATCAACCGTGACGTGGTAGAACCACTGCCCTAAAAGTTATTCCCGGCGAACCCAAGGTGCACGGTTCCAATACCAGAAAAACTCTCAAGGGTTAACACGGTCCTGACGTTCGTAGTGCCCTTACGAATTTCGGGTTGGAGACGAAATCCGGATGGGGGTTTAGGAATCAATCAAAGTGTTCTTATTTTCTGTGGGAGAGGAAGCGTAGAATAATCAGAGTAAAAATCAATGTATCTGATGGGTTATATGATGGAGTATATTAATAGGGAGAAGGAAATCCACACCCAAAAACTGATTTCCACAAATATAGCAACAAGAAATGACCAAGTCATAAAGGAAATCTCGCAGACCCAGCGAGCGCTACCCACCTAGCGAGCGCTAGGTGGGAGTTCTGTTCCACACACCTAGCGAGCGCTACCCCCTAGCGCTCGCTAGGGGGAAGTTCTGTAATACTTGGCGTGAGCACACCTAGCGGTCGCTACCCCCTAGCGACCGCTAGATGTGATTTCTGTATTGGGACAGAAATTCTACCTAGCGAGCGCTACCCCCTAGCGCTCGCTACCTCCCTTTTCTGTATTAAGCGTGATCATGAGTATTTTATGTTTTCCATTTCCAACAATCCCCCACAAATGGAAAACATAACAAGGAAAGGAAAACTAGAGGAATATTGACGCATAAATGCAAGTAGTCAGAAACCTTGAACTTGCACATTAGTGATGTAGGAGAACACACGACACTCACAAAGTAGTCAGAAACTTTGAACTTTATGAGCTCGCACGTTAACCCCCACAACACACATCATTCCTGTGGAAATTCGTCTCCGCGATAAACAAGTTTGGCTCAATAATCACCCTCGATCGTCATGTGTGCTCTAGAAATCGCAACTTCATAGAAGGGAGCCACCCTTCACACACACTAGGTGATTTCTATGATAGTGTAATCGCCAAGACACTATATATGTCGTACTTAAACAACATACCGAAAATCTCACGCAGAGATAATCGCAAGAAATCATTAAGAGCCACCAATGCTCAACCGTCACAAACATAGTACAATCATATAATTCACCGCAGTGAATTTGCCTCGTCAGGCATGAAACCTCTATGTTAAAAACACCACAAATCATACACCCGCAGGTTGGATTTGTTTCCATGTATAGATTCGCAAATCAGCATACATACATGTCAATTAAATAAATTAGAACTTACACGGCTTCGTTTGACCTCTAGGTATCCACCATATAAGCCCTCCTTCATTTAAATGACTTCATTCCAATTCCGGCAGAGAGCTCATCAATCTGTCTCTTGATGAGAGCCTTAGTGAACGGGTCCGCCAGATTTCTCTCCGACTTCACAAAGTCGAGAGAAATCACCCCTCCACTCAACTTCTCCCTCACCACTGCATGTCTCAGCCGAATGTGTCTCCTCTTCCCATTGTAGACACTGTTTTTAGCAATAGAGATGGCAGCTTGTGAGTCACAATGTAAAGAAATAGGTGCTAAAGACCTCTTACCCACTGGCACGTCGGCCAACAACTCTCGAAGCCACTCAGCTTCGTGACTCGACAGCTCCAAAGCTATGAACTCAGACTCCATCGTAGAACCTGCAATGCACATCTGTTTTCCCGATTTCCAGGAAACTGCACCACCTCCAAGAGTGAAGACATATCCACTCGTGGAGCTTACCTCGTCGCTATCTGAAACCCAGTTAGCATCACAATAACCTTCTAACACATCAGGAAAGTTAGAGTAATGAAGGCAATAATCAATTGTACCTTTCAGATATCTCAATAAACGATATAGTGCAGCCCAATGGTGACTACTAGGATTATGAGTATATCTACTCAAACGACTCACCGCATAAGCAATATCAGGCCTAGTGCTGTTCATCAAATACATCACACTACCTAGGATTCTAGCATATTGTTCTTGATTAACAGGACTACCAAGGTTCTTTTTCAATTGCATGCTAGGATCAAATGGAGTTTTCGCAGGAACCAAGTTATCACAATCAAAGCGTTTAAGAACTTGTTCCACATAATGAGACTGACTAAGAACATATCCATCCGCAGATTTAATCAATTTAATTCATAGTATAACATGAGCTTCACCCAAGTCTTTCATATCAAAAACAGAAGATAGATATGCTTTCGTTTCCAACACAACATTAAGACATGTACCAAAAATTAGCATGTCATCCGCATATAAACAGATCATCACATATTCAGAACCACAAGATTTAGAATAAAGACAAGATTCTGATCCATTTACTACAAATCCATTTAATAAGATAGTATCGTGAAACTTTTCATACCATTGAACAGGAGCTTGTTTAAGACCATATAAAGACCTTTTCAGTTTACAAACTTTATCTTCTTTACCTTGCACTACACACCCCTCGGGTTGTTCTATATAGATTTCCTCATTAAGATCACCGTTTAGAAAGGCTGTTTTAACATCCATCTGATGCACTATCAATTTATGAATAGCAGCTAAGGCAACGAGTGTTCTAATAGTGGAAATACGAGCAACAGGGGAATAAGTATTAAAGAAGTCAACATCCTTTTTCTGAGAGTATCCGACTACTACAAGTCTAGCTTTATACCTATCAATCGACCCATCAGGTTTCAATTTTTTCTTAAAGATCCATTTCGATTTAATAGGTTTAGTATTTACAGGCAAATCCACAAGTTCCCATGTATGATTACTAGTTATAGACTCTATTTCACTTTGCACAGCCTCTCTCCAAAAAGGAGCATCTATACTAGACATAGCAGCAGAATAAGTAGCAGGATCCTCATTAATAAAGAAAGCAGAAATAACATAATCATCAATCAGATCAGGATATTCAGCCACAAATGCGGTAATGAAATCGTTACCGAACGAAGTTTCTATCCTTCGTCTTTTGCTTCTTCTTGGCTCAAAGACTTCCTCGGATTCCTGAGCTGGGGGCTCGCTAACTTCATCAAGAGCAGGCTGCGAAGAACTACACACATTCTCACGAGAAACGTTAGTCTTCCAAGGAAATATATGTTCAAAAAATTCAGCATCACGAGATTCACAAACAGATTGATCACACAAGCATAAAAAACGATAGGCAGCAGAGTTCTGAGCATATCCAATGAACACACAATCAAAGGTCTTCGAACCTATATTCACACGTTTAGGATCATTCAATCTCACTTTAGCAAGACACCCCCACACTTTCAAGTAATTCAGATTAGGCTTAAAGCCTTTCCACAGTTCATAGGGAGTTTTATCAAGTTTCTTATGAGGCACTCGGTTTAGAATATAGCATGCAGATAATACAGCTTCCCCCCACATACCACAAGGTAAACCAGAACTAAGCAACATAGCATTAATCATGTTCTTAAGAGTTCTATTTTTCCTTTCAGCAATACCATTCTGTTCAGGGGAATAAGGAGCAGTAAATTCATGTATTATTCCATTCTTTTCACAAAAGTCCTGTAGAAACAGGGTACTATATTCTCCACCTCTGTCAGATCTAAGTCTCTTAATCTTCCTATTCAACTGATTCTCTACCTCAGCCTTATATTTAAGAAACATATTAGTGGCTTCATCCTTAGATCTTAAGAGATATAGCCGAGTGTATCTAGAGTAGTCATCAACAAAGGATATATAATACATCTTCCCTCCTCTACTGATAGTGCTTCTAAATTCTGCTAAGTCAGTGTGAACTAAATCTAGAAGTTCAGATGATCTATGTTCCACGTTCTTAAACGATTTCTTAGCAAATTTAGCTTCAACACAGATTTCACATTTAGCATGATCAGTTTGATTCATTGCAGGAATTAAATCCATAGCACGTAGCTTCTTGATAGATGCATAATTTACATGTCCAAGTCTAGCATGCCATACATCCAACGACTCAATCAAGTAAGCAGAAGAAGATGCATTTTCATTCATGACTTCATAATCAACATTGAGTACAAATAGACCATCACTCAGATAACCTTTTCCAACAAATTCACCACTCTTAGTCAAGACTACTCTATCAGACTCAAAAACAAGTTTCAGACCAGCCTTGATCAACAAAGAACCAGAGACTAAATTCCTACGCATGCTAGGAACAAAAAACACATTATTTAAACATAGAGTTTTGCCAGAGGTGAGCTTGAGAGACACTTTCCCTTTCCCCATTACGCTCGCAACGCTGGAGTTCCCCATGTATACTTGTTCTCCCTCGGCGGCGTCTTTGAAATCATGGAACAGCTTCTTGTCGCTGCAGAAGTGTCTCGAGGCACCAGTATCTAAGACCCAATCCTTCTTGTTTTCCACCAAGTTGGCCACCACAACAGCTGCGATGACATCGTCAGTTTCTACAAGGCTCGCCTAATTCGCTGGTTTGACTAGGGATCTCGCAGGAGCATTTCGTGCACCGGATGCCTTGCGTTGGTTGCATTCATAAGATTTGTGCCCGGGAGCTCCACATGTGAAGCAGGTGAACTTTCGCTTAGATATCTTCTTTCCAGTCTTAAATTTCTGCTTCTTATCAGCACGCGAAGACTGCTTCAACGTAGTACCTGTAATCCCTGCACCAGTGGAAGATTCCACAAGATTAGCCTTAGAGGATAAAAATAGGTTTGAAGACTTATCCTTTATCCGATTCGCCTCCTCGGTGCGCATATGACTGATTAGTTCTTGCAGGGTGAAGTCTCGCTTCTTGTGCTTCAATGTGTTTCAAAATTCAGCCCAAGATGGAGGGAATTTTTCGAGCAACACATTCGCCTGCAAGATCTCACACATCTTCATTCCTTCGTTCAGCACAGCTGCAGTCACATTTTCATACTCGTGGAGCTGCTCCACAATCCCTTTGTCATCCACCATTTGGAATTGCAGCCACTTACCAACCACGTACTTCTTGAGGCCTGCATCATCTCCTCCGTACTTTTTCTCCAGGGCTTCCCAGATTTCCTTCGCCGAACGTCGATCCACGAACAGGTCGAACAGACTGTTAGACATATGATTCAGGAGATGTCCGCGAACAGTCTTGTTGTCTTTATCAAACTTCTCTCTTCCATCTACTGTAGGAGGTGGAGGAGGTGTAGACATCTTGTCTCCGTTCGGATCGGTCGTCACCGCGACAACTACTTTTGCAGGAGAAGTAGGGGGATCACTAAATAGAATGTAATCAACCTCGAGTTGCTCAAAAAAGATGAGCAATTTTTGAGACCAACGCTTGTAATTGACACCATTCAACGGCTCAAGCTTTGAGAGATCAGGAAGGGATCGAATCATCGCCATAATATAACTTTTAGATTGTTAGAACCGGAGCTCGAACCGTCAAAATCTGGAGTAGCACAAACAAACAATTAAATCAACCGTGACGTGGTAGAACCACTGCCCTAAAAGTTATTCCCGGCGAACCCAAGGTGCACGGTTCCAATACCAGAAAAACTCTCAAGGGTTAACACGGTCCCGACGTTCGTAGTGCCCTTACGAATTTCGGGTTGGAGACGAAATCCGGATGGGGGTTTAGGAATCAATCAAAGTGTTCTTATTTTCTGTGGGAGAGGAAGCGTAGAATAATCAGAGTAAAAATCAATATATCTGATGGGTTATATGATGGAGTATATTAATAGGGAGAAGGAAATCCACGCCCAAAAACTGATTTCCACAAATATAGCAACAAGAAATGACCAAGTCATAAAGGAAATCTCGCAGACCCAGCGAGCGCTACCCACCTAGCGAGCGCTAGGTGGGAGTTCTGTTCCACACACCTAGCGAGCGCTACCCCCTAGCGCTCGCTAGGGGGAAGTTCTGTAATACTTGGCGTGAGCACACCTAGCGGTCGCTACCCCCTAGCGACCGCTAGATGTGATTTCTGTATTGGGACAGAAATTCTACCTAGCGAGCGCTACCCCCTAGCGCTCGCTACCTCCCTTTTCTGTATTAAGCGTGATCATGAGTATTTTATGTTTTCCATTTCCAACAAGTCTTACCTTAGGTAGCTTCCTCCATCAAGAGTCTTCGGCGGGGACTGCTTCCAGCTGCTGAGTACTGGCGAACAAGGTTGACCGCCAGCGACATTAGCGACAAGAAGAGGAAGTAGAGAGGAGTGTGTAAAGGTAAAAGATAAGAGTAGATAATTAGAGAGCCACAGATAAAGGTGAGAATGGAAAGAAAACTAAGAGAGAAATAAGAAAAGGAAGGAGGGGATGGAAAGATACTTACCGAGAGCTGGGGAGGAGATACACCGGCGGAGTAGCAAGAGGCGCCAGCCATGGAGTCACTGGCTAGGGCTCGGCGAGAAGGAGAGAAGAGCGGCCGAGAGGGAGAAAGATGAGGGTGTGAGTGTGTGTGTGTTGTGGTGCCGCAGAGTGAAAATGAGAGAAGTGAGAGCTAGGGTATAGATGTAGATGGGTAAGGTTATGGGCCAATTATCGGGCCGGGTTAGATATAAGAGATGGGTCGAAAATTTCCTCTACTGGGCCAGACCTGAGTATAGCATGTGGGCCGAAATAATTATTAATCCAAATGGGCTGAGATTTATTCCTATGGGCCGTTTTTTTATATGGGACTGGGTTGAGAATATAAGGATCTAATGGGCTGGAAAAAAAAAGGTTTAAATTATCCTTGGACCGTAAATAATTAATCTGTTGGGCCTAAATTATAACTAATACTAAGAGGCTAAGGTTGAAGTCTAATTGGGCTAACTAGTTATTTAGTTGGATCATGATCTAATTAATTTGGACTATGCCCAAGTGTAGAATATTATTGTTGAACTTAGAAAATAAATTCATTAAGCTAGAATTTAATCATAATATTTGATTAAATTATTAATCATACTTAGAGTGTATTATTATGGCTATTGCTAACATATAAGAGTAAATTAAATATTTCGATCTAAGGATCAAAATATTCAAGTAGAAGTTTCTCTATGGATTATACACAACAATTCCTTACTTGGGTAAGTAAATAAGATTTAGAAATAAATCATAGCTTGATTTAAGAATTTAACGACACATTTAAACTAAGATACTCAAATATTAGTCGAGTTAAGACTCAAGAATAATTCTCGAAATAATAATGGATAATATTTTATTCACTTAGAGAATATTAGAAAAGCTCGAAACTATTTCTCACTCGAGATGTATTTAAAGGTTTCGACGAAAGGTCGGATCTGAGTTACGAGGACGAAGTCATCGCCAGTCGAGACTATTCAAGTAGGCTTTCTTATACTAAAAGAAAATATGCGTGTTTATCCGCATTTATGTTATTCCTTTTCAAATAGGTTCTGAATTGAAATTGATATTTCAAGTATTGTCTTGCCATAAATGTTTTATGTTTTGTATGATACATATCTGCTATGATTATGCGAAAGGTTGACCGGTCAAGTGTCCGTGGAAGGTGGCCACCTTCCCGACACACAGAAATTACAGATATGATTGATTACTAAAGAACTTAGACTGGCCAGTCGAATTTTTAAGAATCACAAAAGAATTTAGTGAACATAGGTTCTTTAGAAACAAAATCACTATGTTTCACTTACAATGGCATGACAATTATATATGTAAGAGTGCGATTTTGGCATGTGTCTACTGAGTACAATCTGTACTCAACCCTGCATGTATTTATAAATGTGCAGGTTGAGTGATGATGAAGGAGGAGTGCTACGTTCGGGCTTTTTGTCGATCTCTTATTAGTTGACTCTTGGGGGTTCTACGTGTCTTCACACATGTAGAGCTTTTAGCGATCCAAGTAACTTTTCGCTGCTAGTATGAGATTGTTATGTAATAAACCTAAGACTCAAGTTTTCCTTCATGACAAGTTATTATGTATGGAGCATAAAACTCAAGCTCTTTCTTGCTAATCATGTATGATGAACTATTCGCCCAGCTATGAGATTGTTGATAAGTTTCTTCCTTGTTCCATTGCCCTATTGTCACGACCCCATTTCACTTCTCTAAGTAAGATCGAGGAAAACGTGACTAACAGGGATAAACGGATAATGAAATGAAACGAAAGCGTTGATAAATGGATGAAACGTGAAACGTACCACAAAGAGGAAGATTTCGATAGAGTTGTATAACACAAAAAACCAAACATCAACGAAATCTTAAAGTTCGAAGCCAACAGAGTCTATAACACATCTAGAAAACACAGAGAACGAGTACAAGTCTAAAATACATGGTTCGACACGAATAAGATAACAGTTAATTTCTTAAAGCTTAAATAAGTCTGACAGCGAAAACTGGATCAATATCTGGATTTACATGTATGACGACATATAAACCACCGAGAGTAAAACATTTAGAGTTTGACAAAACCACTGCTGAGCCTTCCACTTCGTCATCGTGACTTAACCTGCACATTTATAAATATATGCAGGGCTGAGTACGAAAGTACTCAGTAAACACATGCTGAAATCACATTCGTACAGATATATTTGCAATTGCCGTAACATAGTGTAACATAGGGATTTTGTCACTAAAGAACCTATGTTCACTAAAATTCTTGTGATCTTAAAAGTTCGACTGCGCAATCTAAGTTCTGGAGTAATCATACATATCTGTAATTCTGTGTGTTGGGAAAGTGGCCACTTTCCGCGAACACTAAACCGGCCAACCCGCTAAGATGACTCACGGTTCTGGTGTACACTAACCTTAAAAGATATAAATCTTTAAAGGTCCGAAATCGATTAAATGTTCAACAGATACGCATCATACCAAAATATAAATATTTTCTACAATGCAATATTTCATAACATTTAAATTCTAAAGCATTTCTAAACGAAAATCATACTTTGGTACAACGCATGCGATTTTATTTGCAAAAGAAAGCCTACCTGAACTGCTTCTTTGTCTAATGATAATCTGATGTAGATCGATTGGACTTCTCTTTCGCCGAATCTTAATCGTAATTAAGAGGAAAATACTCATCGTGAGTATATAATTTATTTCATCTAAATATGAAATAATATTCTATTATTCTATAAATTATTCTAATCTTTCCACTCGACTAAGATTCGAGTAATTAAAGATTTCTATAACCATAAAAATATATAACTACTACTACTACTACTTTCATAATTTAAGAGGCCCATAATATCATCATATTTTAGCCCAATAGGATTTAATTGTTGGCCCATTCCTTTAATTAAACAAGGCCCATCTGATTAACATCAAAGCCCAATCATTTTATTATCCCTAGCCCAATCGTTTGTTTTATTTCCAGCCCAAATTACTAACACTTTTAATCCATCTAACACTTAAATCATTTCACCCTAGATTCATTCATCCTATTTCCCTTCTCTTCTCGCCTCTCGTTCCAGTTTCTTCCTTGCACAGACACCAATCTCCCTTCCTCCTTCTTTCGCTGGAACTCTCTCGAAGATGAAATGCAGCAGCAGTCCTCGCCTTCTCTCCCTACTCCATCTCCTTCTCGTCTGTCTCACGGTCTCTCGACTTCTCCCTCAGCGAAGAGCTCGTCGACTTCCCAGTAGGAACAGCAGTCGTCGCCCTTCCTTCCTTCCTTCAGGAAATTTTCTACTTCTTCCTAGTTTCTTAGCTTTTGTTTCTGATTTCAAACGATTTAAACATTTTCATACTGCATGCTCAATTCTCCTTCTAAAAATTGGTTCTGGAGAGATTTTACAAGTTCTGTTTCGAATTTGGGTTGTGAGAAGAACAAGACGAAGCTTCTGTTTCTGTTTAAGAGTTTCAAATTCTGATTGGTTTAAGATTCAGATTTTTCTTCCAACATTGCCTTTTTTACACTTCTTAATTTCTTAATCTCTGCTTTCTCGATTTGTAGTAGGGCAACTGAACGGGGGAGTTCGTCGGAGCTGCTTCTGGTCTGCAGGCTTTGGCTTCTCCCTTTATAGGTAAAGTCTTTTAATTCTTTCTCTATATTTTGGGTTCATAAGGTGCATGTTCTTTTTTTTTCTCTTCCAAATTCTGGTTTCAGAAATTTGACAAGCTGGGATTCGAACTTGGGTTCAAATTTTGGAAATTTTTTGTATTTTAGATTTTAATTCTCTTTCTTTCTGTATGATTCAACCTCTTGCAAGTTTCTGGTTAGACATCTGGCTATACCGTAGTTCCATTCTGAATCTGGTGGTGAAATTGGGTGAAGCTTCAGTTTAGCTTTAGGGTTTAAATTCTGATTTGTTTAATATTTTAATCGAGTACTGACTTCGTTTTATTCTTGTTCTGACTGAGGAATACAATGGCTGTTGGTTTCATTCTGGATTGTTTATTGAAAGAGGTTCGGAAGATTTGTTGCTTAAAGAGGTAGTCTCCCCATTTCTTAATTCTGTGTTTTTTTTTTTAACTTTTGATTGAGTTTTTCTTAACTTGGAGGTAAAAGAGTATTAAGTATGTTCTGGAACTTGAATCTAATATAAAAAAACATGAGTCCAAGTTTATAAAAACAGAATTTAGCTATGTAACAGTTCATATGTTCTACTCCTAAATCTATCTACGTATATATTTCTAAGTATAACTGTCTAAGTTCTTTAAGTTTTTGAGGAACATGAGGTCTAGTGCTCAGTTTTCATTTCTAAGTCTTGTAATACAGTTACATCTATGTTCTGAAACATATTGGAGTTCTATGTTCTTCATGCTTAAATAAAGTTTAAACTCTTACTTAGTACTATAAAGAACACAAACTGAATGCTTGGGGTCGGTATTACCTTAATACTTCTGAAAATTTTGAAAGGGGAAAGACTTCTCGGGGTGTGGGTAAAAAGCTGCTCTGTAGAAGCTTTAGTGAATGAGAAACTGAGTTCTAAAGAAATTAGTGAAAAGTTTCAGCTGGAATCTTAACACTGGACTGAAAAGATGAGACCATGTTTACCTTACTGCTTCTAAATCTGGAGTTGGGGTTACTGAAATGGCTTCCTCTTGTGTGGCTGCGTCTGTGCTTGTGTGAGTGGAAGTGGGTGTTGAAGTACAAGAGAGTTTATGGTTGGTTATGAAATCTAAGTCTTGAAAGTATAGAGAAGTGTTTCTGGGAAGGGTTCCTAAGTGTATATGAAGGAGAGATTGCTGTTACAATATCATACGTATCCTCCACATTACTCACTCTAGTTATCTAATGTACAGTCTATAACTCAAATGTTATATGCTATATTTCTGATTTCATTGACTTCAGGGGTAACATTTATGTGATATCTATTTTATGTGCAGAGACAGATCGTGAAGTGTAGAAGATGTGCAGCTCAACCTGCTGCCCTGCTACCTCATCTCTTTCTTTGCCTTTACTAATTCTGCCTTTCCTTTTACTTCCCATTAGTATGATGTAACAGAAGTGAAGTCAATGGTGTGCAGTAGATGGTTTTCTCCCATAACTCTCTTATGAAACAAATCTATTTGGCAAATTTGTTGTTTATTCCTCCTCCTTATTTAAATGCTCAAAATGTATAACTATGTTTCTCCTGTATCTAAGCATTACACAACAGTTTCAAGTTTGAAACTGTAACTCCATCTGATTTTTATGTATTCAAGTTCATATTTACCTAGTTGTAAGAATTTGGCATCATATAATATAATATATCTTATTACATAATTGCTAATAACATACTATCTTTTATACTACCCATAGTTACATTTCTATTCTCAAATTTTAAAACAACTTAAGTATGATTAACGAATCATTAATGTGCCATAATCTTATAATTATACGAATTTACTAATAATGATCTAATCAATTTTTTTTAATAAGGATCTAAACTATAACCCTTCTTATACATCATTTCTCTATAAATACCAAAAAGTATACCCTCTATGGTATATAACTACACTACTAATTGTTAGATACTTTGTTAAGTAATTTAATTATCTTATCAAACTATAACTATCGATCAAGCACTGAAATAATGTATCTAGTACGTCTTTTAAAATAATCACAACATCTAAACTAGCTCACATAATATTTATCATTATTCCAATGACTATAATGTTCACGAACAAAATTATAGCTACTAATATAAATCATTAAATCAATATTTCTGATATATAAAACGAAATTTCATCATCGCGATTTCTGATACAAGAATATTTGTAGAAAAATTTTACGGGCCATTACACATATTTCTATCCCGACTTCTTAAATCCCTTCACAAGTCACGGTTTCCCCGACTTTACTATCCTTAGTAGAGTGCGGGCGTGACACTCCTATCACATATAGCTATGTTGATTGGAGCATCAATTCCTGTGAACATCGTGGATTTGGAAAAACTCAAACCAGAAATTGCCGAAAAGATGAGATGGATTCATATCAGGGCAATACAATCTTAGACGTTTTTTAATGCCAAGATTTATCTCAAAACATGCAAATAAAATATCAACATGTTCTAATTTCACTGAGTACTATGCTCAAAATTTTTCATAAAAACCCGGTCGTGAAAAACAAAAATCCGATCTGTACATATTCAAAACCCGGTCGGTCTTGGTCTCAAAACCCGGTCACTATTCCTCAACCCAATTTTGATTTTAATATGAAAACCTTCCTTCTTTTAATTTTTTATTACCATCTTCAAATATTTTGAGCATCTTACTAATTGAAATTATTTTGAAATATTAATTATTAACTGACCATGTATATAATAAAGTATTTTGAATATATAAGCATGGGTAAAATAGTCTTTTTGGGCATATTTCTAATGAATTTTAGGAAGATCACATTTTTCAGGTAAGAGTTACAAAATAGGGCATTTATAATAATTATGCCTAGTTAATATCTTTGTAATTGATTATATGATATTTGTGGTTTTTCTTGAAACTTTTGTTATTAAAAATTAACACTTAGTATGTTTTTGTATATTTTAGATGTTATTTAAACTGTTCATTATAAATACGTTTTGATATACCGTGAAAGAAGTATATAACGAAATAAGGTCAGATATACCTAAAATAATTAAATTTTAGTATACCGTAAAAGAAAGGTATACAGAAGTAAGGTAAGGTATACTGAAAATAGGTAAGGTATAGATATGTAAAAATATCATACCGAAAATAAGGTATAACGAAAAGTATGGTAAGGTAACGGTATGAAATTTTTCATATTGAAGATAAATGTAAGGTATAAGGTATGACAATTATAGTAATGTATACCATACTTTGAAACCCAATACAACAAAAATGACATTTAATGATGGAAGTATTAATGAAAGGAGATATACCCTCCTTAATTGTAAAAAAATACTCCCTATTTTTTTTAAATGATGTTTTGAGGTTATACACAACTATTAAGGAAATCTTTTTATACTTATTTTAACCTTATTTAATACTAATTTATTCTCAATAACTTTAGTGTAAAATCAATAAAAGAGAGACTTGTATAAAGTAATTTAAGTGTAAAAATAATTAAAGATACATTAAATATTAAGAATATGATGAAATCTAGAAGAACTTTCATGATTTAAATAAGGTTATGATGGGCAAAAAACTATCCAAAACATCATTTATTTTTCAAAAAGTTCAAAAGGACAAAACATCATTTATAAAAAAATAGGAGGGAGTAGTTGTAGTGAGAGTAAAAATTATAATTAAAAGTTCAAATTCCATCATTAATCACTTTTAGTGACAGTTTTTGTCCGTCATCATCACTTATTATTGTTTCTCTAGTTAAATGTTAATAATGACGATATAATGCAATTTTTGTTCTCACTAAATGTATACTTTCTTATAGTGACCCCTACCCCTAACCCATACCCATACCCATACCCATACACATACTCATACTCATCCAAGTTGGGATCAGACCGTGGAGTCTTGTGGGACTAGCCAAATAAATTTTAACAGCTCTATGATTTCAATTATTTTTAATGGTGTTGTGGTAGTGTTTGAATATCTATTGGACATGTTGGATAAAGTTTGACTAGTTAGATGATTTGAAATGAAATTAATTTCAAAAATTGGTTTAAAAAATGGATAAATTATAATTTATAGCCTGAACTTTGAGACGGTGTTTAGTTTGTGGTTCAAACTTTCAAAAATGTTTAAAATGACATGCAATTTAATGTAAAATGTAAAATAAGGTATAGATTGAAAGTTTGTCTCTTCATTTCATACATTAAATGATGTTTAATTATTTTTTTTACTAAAGTAATGAAAATTTAAAAATATATTTAAAATATATAAATATTTTGGAATAGAAAAATGCATTACCCTACCTTCTTCCAAAGAATCTACAATGCCCTAAATCTCACAAATTTATGATTTCAAAAATATGCAATATCTATTTGTATATCAAAACTTTCATCCATTGAAGTGGGATGACAACGGGGCAGGTTGTCCCCGCACTGTAATACCCCGCTCTTTTAATTATAGCATTAATCGAGTTTTACTATATTAGAGTTCTCATATCCATTAAGAATTTTAAAACTCCGATGTTGAGTTTCATTTTAGGTTATTAATTTAAATCGGATAACGATTTAAACACGAATTTTAAAACGGATCAATTTAAGTAAAATAATCGAATTAATTTAATAAAATAAATCAACACATTTATCTAATTGCAAGAAACAAATTTAAGTTCTTATAATAAATGAAATAAGAATGCAATGTAGTATCCCAATCAATATATAATGCATCCTATCATTTAAACACCTTCATCATCATCTTTTCACTTCAACACCAACATAATCTGCAAAATTAGAAACAAAGAAGTAGTAAGGAAGTAAAGGCAGACTTAGACGGAGAGAAAGAAAGGAGTCTCCTTCAAATTTTTCCCACCAACCAAGTAAGATTTTAAAATAATATGTATATGAATAATTTCTTTCAAATCAATTCAATTCAAACCTTTATTTTTTTTTAGAAGCCTGTGATTCTTTATTAAGAACAATGTCTCTCAAATTATATGTATATGCCTAAGATATTGTAATACCCCGTCTTTTAATTATCGAAGTGAGCGATAATTGAACGCACTGTAAATTATTTATTGAACATTGTAGTGGCTTAATGAAAATATAATCTAGTAAAAAGGCATTTTGAGTTTAAGATAACAAGTGTCTATGAAATTCTTGATATAAAATTTATAAGATATATTAATATCTTATGATGTTTTGATAATTTATATATATATGATAAGATATATATAAGAAGATATAATCTATATAAATATATATAGTGCTACACGGTGGATACATATATATATGTGTTGATTGGAAAATTTATGATGAAAGACAAAAGCTACAACAGGGTATACATATATATAAGGAACCTGTTTTCTTACATGTATATATATATGTACAGTCATTCTCAAAACTAAGTAAGGAAAGATGGATAAAATAAAATGTATCATTGCATGGAAAGATAGCCAAAATAAAGTGTCTAAGTATGCATGTGACAGCCATGCTGCTGCCGTGTATACACTTATGGAAAGAAAAGAAATAGTTACATAAGAAGTAGTAGGTAACAGAAAGGAAAACTAGAGACATGCTGCTGCAGTTGCAGTCAGTGAAGTGGAAAGAAAAATAGATAGTGAAGAGATAACTTCTCGGTTGAGTGAAGGGGAAAGTCTCCCATCCATCCATGCTCTCCCATGCCCTACAAAATAATAGACATAAACCTATTAACTAACTATGCTAAGTCTTGGAGGTTAAGTAAGAAACAACACTATATCACATATATATATACAAGGGGCAGTAAACTGCCTTTAACCACTCAACTCACACAAAAACATTTCACTCGGCTGGAACAACGAAGAGAAGCACAAACCAGGGGCAGAATATAGAAGCACAAGAAGAAGTAGTTAAAGACCAAAGGTAAGGAATTTAAGCTCTGACTATACATTTTAGTTCATACCTCCTAGATCTCCAACTTATAAGTATGTTATAAACACTAAATCTCCATCTCCTACCCTCCATTTAAAGCCCAGAATTTCAGAACATACTAAGACATGCCTTAGACTGTTATATGCTTGAACAATACTTAAGAACCTCAACCAAAAAAAAAAAAAACAACACACTTCTGTATTTAAAACAGAACCTAGAAAACAGAATGTAGCATTTTTTTTTATCAGAAATGAGAAACAAGAAACTGATTATGAATACCTGTTTCTGTTAAACTAACCAGTTAGCTTCTGGAAATCTAAGCACCACAGATTCGGTCTCTAACTATGTTAAAAACATAATACTGTAATAAAGGATAGATAATTACAGATTGAAAGGTTTTAAAAAATTTAAAATTTATCTTCAGCATATGCTTAGACCTAGCAACTCTTTTAAATTAAAACTCTGAGATCTAGACACACATAAAACGTGTCATGAGAAATTGCAGAAAAATCAGTAGGTTTCTACAACACCATGTGAAACTTGAACTATAATTTTGAACATTCAGTAACAGGCTTAGAAAATCCAGGGATAATAGGGCTCTGTACCCATACCACAAATTTAGAAAAGAGATACGTAGAGAACCAGAAAGAAATATGAGATTGGAAAGACAGAAAGAAAATGGAAGCAAGAAGTTAAAGGGAGAAAACTTAGCTAAAGCAGTGAGTCCTGCTCCAGACTTGTAAAAAAAAAAATCCCACCTCCACGCTTAGAATCCAGCAAGAACTCCTCAGAATTTAACATAGAAGGAAATTAGCACAGAAATACGAATTTAAAATCTGGAAAACAGAAAAACATGAAAGCGTGTCTCGAATTCCACTTAACAAATGTTTAAGAAATCCACATAATGCAAACCTAGTCAAGAAAGGAACAGAATCGAAAAAAAAAAAAAAACTGGAAATTTAAGAAAGATGAAAGCTTTCACCTTGAATTACTGAAGACCTTGATAGAAGTCTTGAGCTAGGGGAGGCTTCACCTTCCTACAGTAAACAACAGAGAGAGGAAGATCAAGTCAAAAAAAAAATAGGAATTCCCAAACCACCAACCAAACCTTTCACACAAGAATTTTCACAAAAGCTGAAATTAAGACATGCAGTAAGGTTTAGGGCTTTAGGATGAAAAGAACTAAGGAAAGTTAGAGAAGAAAGAAGAAGATTACCTTAGTTGGAGAGGATTCGTTCGATAGCAACACCGTCGAAGCTCTTCGCTGTATTAAGGCAGTGAGCAAGAAAGAGAGAATAGAGACTGAGGGAGTAGAACTATGCAGGGAAGAGGGAACGAGAGAAAGGAGTCGAGAGAGATAGAAATGGGAAGAGGAAGAAGAACCAGAGGGCGAAAGAAGTAGGGAAGGGGGTGTGAAGAGTCTGGGAAAGAAGAAACGAAGGAAAGAAAGAAAGGAGGAATTAGGGTAGTAGAGAATTCTAGATCATGGGCCGGTTATTGGGCCGGGTTCCGGGCCAGACAATATTATTTATCTGGGCCTAAGAAGATAGATGGGTTGGGCTTCTGGAATTACAATAATGGGCCGAAAATTTTATATATAATGGGATTGAAATTATTAAGTTGATGGACTAAATTAATTAGTTGTACTAATAATTGTTAATAGGCTATTATGATATATACAATTATTAAGAACAAATAATTTAGACAATCAGTGTCTAAATATAAAATCAAGAAAATCCAATTAAATCTAAGTAATTGGATTCTAAAATTTAGAGATTTAATATCTCTAATTAAACTAAGAGATTATTCGTGGTATAACCCAAATATATTCTTTTAAGAAATTATTAAAGAAATTAATAACTTATAAAGTTATCTAAAGGATTAAATTAATATAATTTGGTGATATTAATTATAAGAAATTAATTATTTAAATAAGTGTTAATTCACTTATAGTATTTAACGGCAGTTACTTGAGTAATTGAAACAAGGTTTAAACCTTAAAAATAATATTGATTCGAGGGATCAATATTTTCGAATAACGAATCGAAACAAGAAGCCGAGAATAATACATTCTTACGACAAAACGTCTCAAATGCACTAAGAGCATTTTGACTTATTCAAAGTTTTTCTAAAGGTTTTGACGAGAGGTCATATTCGCATTTCAAAGTCAGAGCAAGTACCAACCGAAGATATTCAGGTAGGCTTTCTATTACAAAGAAAATTATGTGTGCTCGTATGCTATTATGTTGATATTTCAAAAAGGTTTTGAACTGAGAACTTATGTTTTAAAGTATTGTATTGCCGAAATATTTTATGTTTTGTATGATACCTATCTGATATGATTAATCGAATTCGGGTTCCAGTGGGTAAGCATTCCCGCTCGAACTAGTGTACACAAAGGACTGTGAGTCGACGAAGGTGTTGACCGGTCAGGTGTCCGTAGAAGGTGGCCAACTTCACGGTACACATAGAAAACAGATATGGTAGAATACTAAAGAACTTAGACAGCTGTCGAACTATAGGTTTCACAAAAAGGATTTAGTGAACGTAGGTGCTTTTAAAGACAAAAATCCCTATGTTTCACTTTTTACGGCAATGACAATTATATTTGTATGTATGCGATTTCGGCATGTGCCTACTGAGTACGTTTGTACTCAGCCCTGCATATATTTCTAAATGTGCAGGTTGAGACGTGATGGAAGGAGGTGCTTTGCATGGCTTGTCGGTCTCTTTTGTTGTCGAACTCTCGGGGGTTTACGTGTCTCCATACACGTAGGCTTATGTAGATCCTACTTCCGTTGCAAAGTGTTACACCTTTATATTATGACAAATGTTATTGATTCAAGAACCAAACTCCTATGTTAAGAACTGGTCCAGTTATCAAATTATCCTTTCGTTTCGTTGAAAGCCTTCAGTTTCCTTTATATTCTATTTATTTAATTGCTTTATAGTCGCGTACCCGGACTTCGCCACAAGGGCGGAGGACGGGGCGTGACAGATATTACTACCCCTAGAACAATCAAAGCATGTTTTTAAGAACCATTAGCAGAACATACCCATAAGATATTTGATTCAACATTTATAAAGATGAACTCATCTAGCCAAAATAGGAAGAATCGAACTTATGAACTCAGCTACTAATCAAACATAAAGTAACACAAACTCACAAAAACAGAACATAAAAACTTAAATCATAAAGGAAAGTTGAATTAAGATAAGTGTCAAAAATAGATAAATCTAGTTTAGAAATACCCATGGTGTCTCCGTTCTTTGACCGGACATCACCTCATTTCGTCGTGGCTGCTGAGAACCGAGAGAAACCAAAATTTAGGGCTTTTACCCAAATTGTATTCCTAAATCAAATTAAGATAAAAATGGAATTAATTCAAATAGTAAGCTATTAAAATTGAGGAAAGAACACAAGAATTCCTCCTTCTCGTTTCGGTTTGTAAGTATGGATTGAGAAGAGAAGAAAGAGAGTGACTCGTGACGAGAGGTGCATTGGTTGTTTTCAGGTTAAGTGCCGGTAATGACGAGCTGAGCTGAGGCGTGGTTGTTGTCCTCGTCAAATTGCTTTTATGAATTGCTTCCGCTATGATATTCCTTTTGTCAAGTATAGTTCTTCTGTCGATCTATAACTTTCTAATGACTCTGGTTATGTCCTTCTATTCGATAGAATTAGGATTGTGAACCTCAACTTCTGGCGTCGAATAGCTTTTTGTATCGATTTGAACTGCGAAACTTCTCGTTTATCTATTAATGGCTATGTTTGAAGTATTATTCAGGATTATTTCCAAGTCAAGCATGCCCCCCCTTCTTCCCCGCTTCTTAAATCCCACCCCTAGTCGCACCCCGGCTTACGGGCCTTCCCTCGGGAATTGGGGCGTGACACGCACTCACTTCAAAAACTAGCCCTCATAGCCATCTATATACTTTGATTTCAGAAACATGCAATATCTATTTGTTTATCAAAACTTTCATCCATTGAAGTCGGATGACAACGGGGCAGGTTGTCCCCGCACTCACTTCAAAAACTAGCCCTCATAGCCATCTATATACTTTTAAATTGGAGCGATACGGGATAGGAACTACTCGGGGAGAAAAAGGGTACCCATCGAGTACCCGTTAAATAATATTTTTAGATAAAAATATTTTTTAAAAAAAATTAATTTCTAGCTAGTGTACAAAAATAGTCATATATGAAAATTTTAAAAAATTAAACTGTTGACATGTGTGATCACATGAGCTGAAGTCTAGCTTGACAAGCTAGCTTGTTAAGTGTTTGTAAAAGGAAGAGATGTCACGACCCCATTTCACTTCTCTAAGTAAAATCGAGGAAAACGTGACTCGGAATAAAATGCGGATAACGAAAAGAAATATAAGTGTTGGTATTTAGATGAAACATGAAACGTACCACAAGAGATGGAGATTTCGATAGAGTTTGGGTGTCACGAAACCCCAGGTACATAAAAGACATACATAGTTCAAAGCCAAAAAGATAGTTAATAAGTTCTTGAGTCTAAACAAAAGTCTGGCAACGGAAACTGGATCAATATCTAGATTTACATGTATGACGACATATAAATCACCGAGAGTAAAATATTAAGAGTTCGACAAAACCATCGCTGAGTCTTCCACTTCGTCATCACGACTTAACCTGCACATTTATAAACATATGCAGGCCTGAGTACGAAAGTACTCAGGAAACACATGCCGAAATCACATTCGTACTGATATATTTGCTATTGTCGTACACAGTGCAACATAGGGATTTTTGTCACTAAAGAACCTATGTTCACTAAAATTCTTGTGTGATCTTAAAAGTTTGACTGCGCAGTCTAAGTTCTGGAGTAATCATACATATCTGTAATTCTGTGTGTCGGGAAAGTGGCCACTTTTCGCGAACACTGAACCGGCCAACCTGCTAAGATGACTCACAGTTCTGGTGTACACTAGCCTTAAAAGATAAAAATCTTTAAAAGCCCGAAATTGATTAATTGTTCAACAGATACGCATCATACCAAAATACAAATATTTTCGACAATGCAATACTTCATAACATTTTAATTTCTAAAGCATTTCTAAAGCGAAAATAGCAATTTGGTACAACGCATACGATTTGATTTGTAAAAGAAAGCCTACCTGAACTGCTTCTTCGTCTAACGATAATCTGATGCAGATCGACTGAAATTTCCTTTTGCCGAACCTTAATCGTATTTAAGAGGAAAATACTCATCGTGAGTATATAATTTATTTCATCTAAAAATGAAATAATATTCTATTATTCTATAAATTATTCAAATCTTTTCACTCGACTAACATTCGAGTACTTAAAGATTTCTATAACCATAAAATGTTACTACTAATTTCATAACTTAATGGATCTAAATTATTGGATTAAACCTAACTATTTATATCCAATCCCTTTAATTACTAGCTTAATCCATTTTTTTTTATACTCAATCTGGGCCCACTCTACATAACTAAGAGGCCCATATCTATTTTTTTTATAAAAAAAACGAGTCCAATAACATCATATAATTCAGCCCAATAGGATTTAATTGTTGGCCCGTTCATTTAATTAATTCTAGCCCATCTGATTAAAATCAAGGCCCAATCATTTTATTCATCCTCAGCCCATTCTATTTTCATTTCCAGCCCAAATTATCATTCTCACCCAGCCCATTCGTTTATCTTCTTTCCAGCCCAAACGACTAATACATCTAATACATCTAACACTTAGCCCTAGTTCAGCCCTATTCATTCTCT
>JAPKLX010000050.1:0-51151 GCA_026898415.1 Leonotis leonurus
ATGTTAGGTCAACATCCCAAATAACATCAGACTTAAAATACCTAACAGACTTGATATACTTTTTGTAATTTTAAAGTCTGCTCAATTCTGTTCAAATATTTTCAAGATTAAAAATGTGAGCTACGTATAATCCAATTCCGGGTGGATGGTTTTTATTGAGATGAATTCATTTATATTTATGAACTTTAATTTATTTTAAATGAAAATAAAAATGTATGGATAATTTTTTATTCATTACATAAAATAAAGTTATTTAATTAACACATTGAAATGCTAATAAATTTCTAAATAAACAATTAAAAATACAAAATATAAACATCACACAATCATAATTTAATGTAAACTTTAAGGGGACGTTTAATAAGTAGGATTAGTCACGATAAGCCGAAATATATATAAATAATATAGATTAATATAATGTTTATTAATTATGATTAAATTCATAAGATATCATAAAACATGTGATTAATGCTCCAATAAGGGATTAATTGTTTAATTAATCAATCATATCCTACCTATTAAACACCTAAGAAAGGTCTTTCTTCATTATTTTATTAAAATCATACAAAATATTTTTTTAGAAAATGATCCATTATTATTAAAAAAACTCCAAATATAATAAATATGCCATAAATAATGAATTATTAATAAAATACATGTAATAGTATTTTTAATTATTTAATATTAGTCTCTGTCGTGTCTACTCTATCACTTTCACGATAATCCTTAATAAAGCTGGTTGGGCTCGGGCTGGCCCATAAACCCAAGGTATTCTGGGTTAGCACCAAATTAGGCTAGAAATATTTAAACATAAAAAATTGCTCAAAAATTGAATCTATAAAAAGTCATGAACTGATCGAGGTTCGTCCTTAAAAACCCTAGAATTCGAACTTAAAATCGTTCAATATAAATTTAAATTTTTTGATTAAAATATTTTAAAATTATTGAACTTAGGGTATTTTATTTATAATTTTTATTTATAAATATTAATATTTATTGTATAAAAATTAGTACTAAATTAATTAATTATATTAAAAAATAAAAAATACATATTGAATAGACGGTTAAATCTGCTCGCTCTAAAGTTTTTTCTCCTCTTCATTGTCCGCCTTGGAGTCTGTAAGGGACGGGCTTCATATGGCCCTAAAATTTTTTAATATCTGAAACATAACCCCCAAATCTTTTAATATAGTCCACCAACTAATAAATGTACTATTATATCATCAAATTCCATAATATTAAATCAATCTTTTTAACTTACATGTGCAAAGAGAAAATAGTGCACGCATCTATGCGGCTATGCCTATATTACAATTCTATAAATTAAGTATCAATATTTATTTTTTTAGAATAATTTGAATATTAATACTAAAACCTAAATATTAATTTTTTTTTTAGAATAACTTGAAACATAAATACTCGTGAGTAGGGATGAGAATATCCAGGAGTCGGGACCGAGTACCCATTTAGAAATCCCGATTTTAAATATTAATTTTAGAATTTTGGTTCCCGTCTTATTCAGAACTTTGGGACTTTCGTGTCTTGAAATGATAAAAAATTTAATACTGGTTCTAGGTGCAAATTTCTCAAATGTCTAGAACATGACAAAAAAAAATCCTGAATCTACAAAATTAAATTTAATTTCAAAATATAATTTATAATTTATAATTGAGATTTATTTTGGAAAATTAGGATAGCCCCGATCGAAATTCAGAACTCCTAAATTCCAAAATTTTCCAAAAATTAAGTGCGAGTTCCGATTTCGATAGCAAAAATTTCGAGACTTGAGATTTCGAATTCCGTCAGAATATTGATCGGGACTCATAATTTCTCAAGTCCTCAATTCGAATTCCTAACTTAGGGGCTAAGAAAGTTTTTTATTTATTTATATAATACAGTCTAAAATTTGAGACTACAAGAATAAAATTGTACTATTTTAAATTGAGTGCTATGAAAAGAGATTTTGGGGGTATGTTTAAAATTGCCCTTTTTTAATAGACTTGCGCAGGATTTGGAAATTTGAAAAACCCAAGAAGTAAGAAACTATTCAACTATAGGTACTTCTAACATTAAAATGTGTAGCCTCAATTTATTGAATATGATATGTTTGCAATTAAAGAGAAATTGATTTGAATTATATGTACTAATAACCCATTTAAATCATGTCATAATAAATGAATAAAATACAAAATTACATAAACATCTTTTTTATATAATAGAAAATTAATCTTCATCTTAGGTGGCATGTCTAATCCCAATCTATTTATATATTTTCCTCATATTTTTGGAATAAAAAATATGATATTAATCATATTCTATGTTATATATTTTAAGTTTCATATGTATATTAGATTGCTATGATATATATTCTTTCATGGCCAGATTCAAAAGTTACATTTAAAGTGAGTTTAAAAATAAAATTTTAAAACACTATATTTTGGTAGACTAATGTTGTATTGAACTTTAATAAATATATATATAACTGAAAATAACTTTAATAAATAAATATATATATATATATATATAATTGAAAATTTTGGATTTTGACTAACGTAGATCCACCTCTTCTTTCTTTTCATGTATAATGCAAATAAAAAGTTGCTTGTTTCTTATCTAACACAAAATAGATTCAAATCCTTCAACAATATTTTTTTTAACAATAATAATTTATAGGCTTAATTAAAAGAGATTCACAACTGAAAGAAAAATTTTATTATTAATTAAATGCCATAATTTACTAAATTAAAGGCTTTTATTTGTATACGGCCCATTTTAAATTTTTCTCATCCCTGACATGAGACAACTTTCAATCGGTTAATGTTGTTTCTATTTTCATTCTTAAATACTCATAATGAATTGCTACTTCTACGTAAGAGCTTAGGGGTGTCACGGTACGGTATATCTTAACAAAATCGTCATACTTTATACTTTATTTTTATTTTTGGTATAGAAAGTTTCATACCGTTATCTTATCATACTTTTCGGTATACCTTACTTTCGGTATGATTTTTTTACATACTTATACCTTATCTTATTTTCGATATACCTTACATTATTTCGGTATATCTTTATTTCACGGTATACTAAAAACTTATTTATTTAAAATATGTATATAAATAAAAACATAATGAACAACACTTTAAATAGCATCAAACATATAAAAAAAAATACAAAGTCTTATTTTTATAATAACATAATTTTTTAGATTAATCATTAATATCAGATAATTAATTATTAAAATATTAACTAATTATATTATCATATAACTACTAGGTTTAAATGTTTGAATCATAACTTTACTAATTTGATCATATATGCATGATCATATTATAACAAATTAAATATATTTTCATTAATTATATATTAAAACTTTTACTCCATCTGTGTTATTGCTAAAAGTGGTTTGTTTTCTTTTTTGGTTATCTCACTAATATTATTGACTTGTTTCCTAAAAAGACAAAAAAATAGTCTTTAAAATGAGTGGACCCTATCAATTTTTTAATTTTTTACACTATTCCTTAATCTACGTGCAAAAAAGATATAAGCCGAAAATAGTGGGACGGAAGGAGTATTATATTTAAAATCACGTAGACGTAGATATTACCAAGTAAAATACTTATATTTTTAAAGTAAACTTTTGGATTATAATTATCTTATTTTAATTAGTTATATAATTATTTAGATTGATATGTTGATTTTAGAAAATAATTTAGGATAATTATATCATAATTATTTATTTATGGAACAAAAAATATGTCTTGTTCAATTTTTTCCAATATCAACAAACTCACATATTTTGTAATTTGTAACTAATATTTATTAACTATCATTCATAATTTCTAAATAAACTATTTTGTTATAATTAAGATTGAATATATATGTACAAATAATTATATATATATATATATATATTGATATACATGAAAATAACAATATATACTATTTTTTCCACTATATATTGCAGTACGGTATACCTCGGTATTTGGAAAACTTATACCTTTACCTTACCGAAAAATATGATACAATAGCATACCTTACCAAAAATTTTAGTATACCTTATATTCGGTATTTTACGGTATTTTTCGTTACGGTAAGTACGGTATATCGTTTTTTCGATATATTTTGACAGCCCTACTCTAGGTGATAGTGGATGAAAATAAAACAACTATGAAGCAAGTGACTAGGAATTTGAATGCCTAAGATGGATGGGTTTGGCTTTATAAACGGAGACGGAGTTAGGGAGGTGGCTGGCAGTGGCCACCGCCCTCTCAAAATTTCAATTATATATATATATATATATATATATATATATATATAATAAATAAGTAGTTTGTTTAGTTTATATTTTTTTTAACAAAAAAATTTATCAAATTATATTTAAGGCCATTAATTTGGCCCATTAAAATATGCATTATTATATATGAATATGTTTAGTTTGTTAGGTTAACATTATAGATTTTAGTGACATATCATAACTTGCAATTGATAGTCTTTTTTTTTTTCACAAGTTGCAATACGCAACATTTTTCAAATATTTTTTCGAATACTATTTATGTTATTTAATATGTTTTGTGGCTAATCTTTTCTATTCCAACATCAGTTAAAAAGTTCGAGCGCGATTATTCTATGAGATATAATTTGTTCTTTAAATTTTAATTCATATGTAAATATTTGTTGTTATCGATTTTCTCTATAATTTAATTATTTCAATATGTTATACAATACATAATATTTATGGCTTTGAAATTAATTAATTGTCAATTAAATTTTCCATACACGATCTCAACTATTTGTCTCTTGATGCATTGCATCGTATGATTTTTTTTTATGCTTCATATTTTTTTTTTTTTTAAAAGATAGATTTTTTTAATTTGAAAGTAATATTGTGTTTTCTATATATAAGTTCATAAATCAACACAATGAAGTATAAAACACTTCACTTTTTTTTTCAATGATAACAAGAAACGTCCACGGAGTGTTGAAGAAAACTCTAGTTTACCGATTTTGAAACTTAACGAGTTGATGCAGTCCATGTGGATAATAATGTTACTTCTGAAATTACCAATCCACCAACAAATATTGTTGAGTCTCATTCTAAAAAAGAGTTACTAAAGCTTGATCCTAAATCAAATAATTTTCATATTGAACGAGATCTTGGATTGTGTATGTATGTATGGAGTTATCTGAATGATAAAAGAGATGAGATCAAACGTGCTTATTTAATTGTGGGTTCTCATTAATAGATTTCAGATAAATCATCATAATATGTGGATAAGAATTATAGAAAGTTTCTACCAATTTGACATAAGAAATATATCAAATTTTATAATTTTGATATCCAAAAAATTCGTCCCCTTAATAAAATTCCTGGCTCCGTGTTTATAAAGGACTTGTGTTAGTTTTGCAGCATTGTCTGCACGGAGAATTCCTATATTATATTTTTACTATCCATCAGCATGGAGATTTTCCTATATTATATTTTTACTATCCAAATTAGTATGTGGTCGTGTGCGATACACAAATAATTAATAGATAATGAATATTTTTTTATCATAAAAAATATGTTATGATGAATGATTCATACAAATATAATTATAATTTTTAGGATAAAATAATCAAATTGAACCAAGTTATTTTATCGCGTTTGAGGTCATTTTGGATCGGATCAAGTCAGCCTGAAAATCAATCGTGTTTTTATCTTTACAATCCATAACGACCAATTTTCAGGTCACCAGAGTCTTTTTTTTAACGGCACTATACATAAATTTTAATGGATGAGTTTGGTATGTTTTTAGTAGAATAAGAGTATTGTAGTATTTATTAACTAAATATATTTATTGTAAGTAAAATAAAAATTAATAAATAATTTATTATTGTGAAAATTAATAAAGGATTAATAAATAAATTAAATATGGTGAAAGTTTAGAAAAGTCCACATTATTTATAGTTAAATATATAGTTAATGATAGAACTGGTATGCCAAATAATGATAATTTAAATAATTAAAAGTAATATATATCTATAATACTAGTATTTAAAAGCATATATATATATTTGAATATTTACTAAAATGAAATTGTGCATACTTTTGTGTAATAGTTAAAATGAATAAATTGCACTCTCCGATCTATAAAATTATTACATACTTTGATTCTTTGATTCGCCATCTACATTCATATCCATATTTCTTTCTATATATATATATCTAAAATGTTGCAACATAGGCTGTATTTGCTTTCATACCCAACAAATAAACCAACTACAAAGCTAGTAATTAGAAATTTGAATGCCCAAATGGATGAGGTTGGCTTTACAAAGAACTTGGTGCTAGGTTTTGCAGCATGTCAGCATGGAGAACTTTCTATATCTTTTTACTACCCATATTATATATGGAGTCTTCCACATTTTCTGCTTGATTGAGAATAAACTTTTAGATAACAATCGGTTAATTGGTCCTGAATAGTCTTCCACACCAGTTGGTTCGTTGTTCTCAAGAAGAAATGTGATGGTCTTTGAGATTTTAATTGTATATACATACATATAAGAGATGGATGTTTTATTCCGCTGGCTAATTAACCAAAGACATAATTCTTTTCTGTGAAGACGTATTCCTTACCACTTAACTACTGATGTAAACTGTACACACCATATTCTTCACTACAGTCATTGTCTCACTTTTGGCTTCTCTCGACCTTCATTATTGAAAAGTCTTTGTTGGTTATCTATTACGCGTTATCAAAAACTTCCACATATTCCCCACTTTCATTTCCACTCAACTTCTTCTGTGATTAGGACTTGAAGTCGTCTGCATAATTTCCAAGTCAAGCTTTTGTTTCTTCTTGCGTTAAATTGGGGTTCTGCTTTATGAATTTCCCTTTATTTCTTTGGCGGCTTTCAATTGTCACAAAATTCTAAAGCACATGCATGCATGATGGCATTATATTACCTTTCACGGGGGCACTTAAATTGACCTGCAAAATACTTTTTATGTAGGACACATGAATTAATGGCAACATATCTTATCACTGTATCGTAATTCATACAAGCACAGAAGCTAAGATGAAAGTACAAATAAAATTACAGAGGTAGAAAAGATAAAAAGTAAATCACAACCAATCCTCAACTCAACGTCCAGATGGGTTAATGAGCTCCGAGAAAGCATCTCCAGATTTGAATCTCTCACTGCTGCTAGTCGAGAAATCGCTGCTCTTTGACCTCGAGAACGTGTCTTCCTCCCCCGTCGTCGTGTTCGATGTGCTGCTGAGCAACGGCACCGTCGTGTTAGCTGTCACGAAGGTGACAGCGCCGTCGCCACCGCTGCTCTCTGCCGATGCTTGGAGCTGCATTGCGAATTCGAGGCTCCAAATGATGTCGTTCATCGATGGACGATCGATGCCCTTGTCCTTGAGGCAGGCGACGGCGGTTTCGACGAATTTGTTTAAGCACTCCCGAGCAATCTGGTCTTTGAGATTTGAGTCGATGATTTGCTCGAGTGTTCCTTTCCTGAAGCAGAATTTAGCCCACTCTGCTAAATTGGCTTGCTCCCTGGGCAGGGTTTGGATTATCGGTGGCCTTGCGCATAGAAGTTCCAACATTACTACTCCAAATGAGAACACGTCGGATTTGAGAGTCAGCTGTTGGCTGCGGTAGTACTCCGGGTCGACGTAGCCAAAGCTGCCTTTGACGACGGTGCTGACGTGAGCCTGACCCCCCACGGCGGGGCCCACCTTGGAGATGCCGAAATCGGATACCTTGGCGACCAATTTGTCGTCGAGGAGGATGTTGGTGGACTTGACGTCGCGGTGGATGATGGCATGCTTGGCGCCGGTGTGGAGGTAGTGGAGTCCCTTGGCGGCGCCCAGGCAGATTTGGAGGCGCTGCTTCCATGATAAGGGCGTGTTCTTGGAGTTGTAGAGGTGGTCGCGTAATGTGCCGTTGGCCATGTAGTCGTAGACAAGAATCATCTCCCCATCGTCGTCGCAGTAGCCGATGAGGGAGACGAGGTGAAGGTGGCGGAGCTTGGAGAGCATCTCGATCTCGGTGAGGAACTCGCGGGCGCCTTGGTTGGAGGAAGGGTTGAGGCGCTTGATGGCGACGGCGGTGCAGGCTTCGTCGATGAGGCCTTTGTAGACCTTGCCGAAGCCTCCCTTTCCAACGACGAACATGTCGTCAAAGTTGCGGGTGGCGGTCTTGATCTCGTGAATGGGAAAGTATCGGCAGAGGTCGGAAGGGAGGGAGGCCCCGGACCGATTGGTCCTAGCGGTGGACTTCGACCCTGTTGAGAGAGGCAACCACGACGACTTTGTCATGTTTGAGGTAGAGTCCTTCATTTTCCGCCGCCGCAAGATTAAGAAGCACAGTGCAGCAGCCACTGCAGCAGCACCGACAAGACCTCCTATAACAGCGTAGACAACAGAACCTTTTTTGCTCTTATCCGGCTGGTTCCCCGCCGTTGACGGTGGAGGTGAGCCGGCCAAGAATATTGGAGGGTTGGCTGCTGCAAAACTCCCTGATGAATCATTGAGTTTGAATATTTCTAAACCGTTGAGCAAAGCGCTAATATATTTTGGTCCATTTTCACGGAAAGGAACCAAAGATAGCCTCAGATCTTTCTTTCCACCATCTCCGTACTTAGGAACCCATGTTATGAAGTCTGCGGTGACAGGAATTAGAGGGCCACCGGCCATGGCGATCACATCCACTTCAATATCCGCCGTCTGATTATTGATGTATATCGAAAACACCCTCTGGTTTCGCGCTCTAACTTGCATCGTGAATTCACAAAAATGGAAGCGGAGCAGGTAAAAGAATCCAGTATCAACAGGAAATCCCCACTCCAAACTTAGGCTGATGTTGGACATCATTCTAGCACTTGCGTATACAGCATGGGGAGCTGTATAGGGAGGAGTTCTGGCGGTGTAGTTTATCGGAGCTTGCTCCCAATTTATCTGCCAACCAGCATCCGCGAAGTATATGTAATCATAATCAGAAACCCAACGACGGAACATACCACGACTGGGCCCACTGTCGTTTCCGATATCCACCTCTACGCCGCCCACATTCAGCCTGTACAGATTCTCCAACGCCGTGTTGTGGTTGAGATTGTACACCCCGCTCTCATATTTAATGTCTACGTTATCCCCGGGGAAGTAGAGTTTATCCGGGATTGACACGATTTCGATTGCGTTCACAAAAGCATGAGAGTTTGGATTGGGAGTGAAGATCAAATCAAGCCTTTTTCTGTCTGCAATGGTGATAATGAATTCCTTCATAAAAGAAGCGCGTGACATGTTCTTGGAATAAAGAAAAGCGCTGAAGTTTCTAAACAACGTGAAGGAATTTGCGGTGAGGTCGAAAAGGGAGTTGGTAGAATCGGCGCCGGAATAGACGTTGGGGTAGAAGTAAAGGCGGAGGAATTTCTGGCCTGGGCTAATAAGGGGGAAATTGTATGTGAAAGGGGATCGGAAGACACGGGCAGTTTGGTAATAAGGGATTGAGGAAACAGAAGAATCCATAGTGAAAGCTTTGGAAGGTGAAGATATAACGGCTGTGTTTGATGGCACGTATCTTGAACGCTCATCGCCCTCCCAACTCCGGTGGCTACTATCGTTGACTATTCCTGAGTCGCCGCAGTTGAGGAGGATGAAGTCGGTGGAGGTGTACGCCGCCGTGGCGGCGCTGGTTCTTTGGGACCTCACTGGAAATATACATGCGTTAAAGAAGAAGAAGAAAATAAGAGCGTGGGATATCATCGCAACTGAGAGATTATAATTTTGAAGAAACTGAGATTCGGTAAGTAAGTAAGTAAACTACATATAGTGTCTGGAAATGAGAAATTATGAAGTGATTCCAAGAGGACTCAATCGGAATAAATCGTCCAATAGACTATATTGAAAAAGGTTGAATTTTTTGGTCTCCTCTGATTCTTGGAAGGTGTTAATAATTAATGTTATGTCATTACTTTTCCACAATAAATTCAATTTATTGATTAAACTTGTGTCAAATTTAATTGTACATATTTTACGCCAACATATGAAGTACAAATTTATAATCAGTTACATAAAAGATTATATAATTATACACCTATAAAGACAATTCGATTTGGTATGTACTCCTCCCTCTATCTATAGGATTCTTACTCGATTTGACCCATACACATTATAAGAAATAATTTGATTTGTCGTCTATTGTATATAGAACGAAATTTAAATATAATATAATTTATTATTTATAATTGAATTGTGTGCAGTGAATAAAAATGTACCAAAAATGAAAAATGAATCAAACAATAATTTTATAATCGAATCAAAATAGATAATAATTTTGTGAATGGATAAAATATAGAATATAAATTAATGATATATATATCTGTACATATATATACAAGTGATTATACAAAATAGTCAAAAAAGATTGTAAAATACAAATAATAACCACCAACAAAATAATATTTAAATTCTAGCCATTTACAAATTTGTTGTACTAAAATACCCTTATAATTATATTTTATATTTCTGAGTATGAATATTATGAATTGTATCGAATCGTACCATTCATACGTAATACTTAATTTTATTAAACTGTACGTGGGTATGAATGAATATTATTCATACATTTCATGTTAGTCATATCATTCATACAATTAAATTTACGTAGAAGGATATTTATGATAATTCACGTTAAAAATAATTAGACTTTAAATAGTTTTATATTTGTGACAATTATTTATCTTTTACTATATTTTTTTGGTTAGTTTGTGTATTTTAAATCACACACTTAATCATTATATTTGATGTGTTAGAAATATACTCCCTATGTCCCACTAAATTAGACCCATTTGTATTAAAATAATACACTCATCTACTTTTCAAATGGGTCTAATTTAGTGGGACGGAGGGAGTATATGAAATCTGATCATCATCGTACTAATATAAATTTATATTATTTTTATAAATTATAATTCATATTATAATACTCCCTCCGTCCCCCAAAGATCTTCTTACTCTTCTATTTTGGGCCGTCCCCCATCTTTCTTCTCACTTTATTTCTATTTTTGGAAACCTTCTATTTTACCCATCTTATTTAATGTGGGTCTCATTATCCACTCACAATATCTTACACATCATACTACTTTTTATGGAACCCATTCTCCACTAACATCACTTTACTATCACTTTACACTTTAACAACCAAAGTCAACACATGTTATTAAAACCCGTGCCGGGTCAAAGTGGGAAGATCTTTGGGGGACGGAGGGAGTATTATTTATTTACAAAAACGCATATCCAATCATTGTTCTGACTACACAAGTCAATGGCGTTACGTGAACCATTTCTAACACCTAGTGTGGGGTCACTGAAAGGACAATATCGTCTAGACTCCAGTCTCGTATTTAACTTAATTGGTGACTAATAAAATAATTTTTGTAATAAAAATATAATTTATGATCTTATAAGTTTTTTAAAATAGTTTATAAGGTTATAAAATCGTTGAAAGTGTTTGGAAAGTTAAACTCGTTTAGAATTTATAAGTTGTAAAAATAAGTTTTTTAAACTTATAAGATGTTCAAAAAATAAATAGTTTCACCTCAATTTATTTCTTCATAAATCTATAAACCGCAACGAAATTACACAATAACCCTATTATTTTGTTATTACCATATGTACCCCAACAAAATCACTTTTATCATCTTATGAGCTCTTTAAAAGAGCTTATAAGCCCATTTAAATAACAACTTATAAGCTTTTAAGGTATGATATCTTATAACTCTTGTGAGAGTTTATAAGTTCCAAGAATGCATAAGTTCTTTAAAATAAACTTAGTCAAACACTCTCTAAATTATGATGTGGATATATAGATCTTATTATTTATATAATTTCAATAATTGTTAAAGTCTTATATAAAATTAATATGAGATAAATATTTTTAGTAAATATTAGAATTTTTTTTTTGGAACCACGAATACTTCGATTAACCCAAAACAGAGTACGTACAAAAGACGATCCAAAAGTGATCCAGTCCAACCCACAAATAAACAATCAAAACAACTTACACACCCATATTTACATGATCAACAATCTACCAATTTGAGCTCGCAGTTTAAGCTTAGTCCAAGCTCTATAAACAATTGTTTCTATGATCTTTGGCCTAATGTGTATACTACTTTCATTAGTACCAAAGCAAGTATCATTTCTATACTTCCATACCTCGTAAACAGTCTCAGACAAAGCGAGTTTTAAAAGTCTTGCTTTCTACCCTTTTCCACAACCATGCTGTAAAATTCATTGTAGTTCCCTATCCCATGCTCATGGAGTATGTCTTATTTGTAGCCAGCTGACCACTTCTGACCATATCAGTTGTATGGCTGCACAGGAAAAAAGTAAATGCTAATGCGTTTCTATTTGTGCACAAAACAACAACCTGCATTATTAATCAAACAAAACCGACATAGTCTCTCCCTTTTAAATTCCATGAGTGACTGGGAGGAGAAAAACAAGTCCTACGGGCAAACTTAATATTTTATTTATGCTTATGTTTTCGGCCTTGGTCATGGTTGGTCCTGCCAAGAGGATATTTTTGTAACATCATACTTTTGTATTTCAATATAAGTATGTTTTTTATTTATTTCGTTTGTGTTATTTAATTTATGTATGAGTAGTTAGGTTTATTTACTTGGCTTGGGAAAGATGAATTGAGTCTAAATCTTATAACGTCTTTAGAGGTCTAAATGTGCATATAGTTGTATTTGCATGTTCCTAAAGCGCAGAATCTGATTCCATACAACTTGATTGAATCATTGACGTTATTCGTCCGGTAGCATTTTGGGCAAGGTCAGTTTACCACTGTGAACTAGAAACTTTAAGTGTTAGCGACTTCTTTCTTGCCAGTCAGATATATTAGCGTGGTAATGTAGGTGGGGACGCTACGGGTGGGGCATCTGAGATGGAGTGCCCGTGGTTGCGCAGCCCCGCTAATGCCTATTTGAGTATGCTGGAGTAAGCTTGACTTGAGCGTAAGCTTGGGCAAGGGGGATAATGGAGTGAGTAACCCTTACCTTTTGGGCTGAAAAAAGGTATGCTGGCGAGGCTTAGGTGGCTACGTGACGAATAAAAAGGGGGTTGCCTGAGTGATGCGTTTGGATGGTAGGAGTAAAACCTCATTCTTACACTCGCCTTTAACCAATAACATGCAAATACAACGAATATCTTTGTATAAATGATCAAGACATATGTCAAGACTTAAGGATTCTAACCTAAGTCAAGTTGTTTTCCTATTTAACTACCTTTATTGTTTTGTTTTCAATTATTTACATTTTAAGTATTTAGTTTCTTCTTGGTTACGACTTCTTGCCCAAGGCAAGACCAGACTCAAAACCCAAATTGTGACATCGAGAGAGGAATCCACCAACTCCCTGTGATTTAGAACGAGGTCATCCAGCAATGATAAGCCAACCCAAGTCATATTCTCAAGGAAGACTTAACAGGGCAATTCGATTCATTGTTCATATCGAAAGCAATAAAAAGGGATTGTTGAAGATTTTATAACTAGGCGATGAATGTAAATAAGAAAAGCAAGTAAAATCTAATCTAATGAAAAACAATGGGGAAATAAAGTTCCTATCTAAGAAAGCGAGATGTAAATTCAAAATAAAGTAAGCAACTTGGAGATCAAAATCAAAAACAATATGAAAAGAAATTTGGAAATCGCATACGAAATCATAAACAGAAAGCATAAGCGATTAAACGAACGAGATCAATGAATGAAACCAAATAATGAAAGAAAAACGAACTTGATTAATAATTGGAAAATGTTTGAATCCACAACGAAAAAGTGAAGACGAAATACAATATGAATATTGCAATCGGCTATCCATCGAGTACGAAATCTATAGCTAAAGAAACTAACTAGAAATTAAAGTCTCGACCCTCAAATGTAAGTCGAGACGTGCTAAAACTATGAATGAAAACGTCTGAGAAGTATTGCTGAAAGATGGCATCGAGAGAAGGTCTTGGAAAACGTCTGTATCGAATGAGAAACTCGCCGAGTATTTATAGCCGAAAAGGGAGGTCAGCGGCCGCTCAAAGGTCAGCGACTGTTGACCCCGGTTGTTCCGTGTTCCCCACGGTGGCAGTTAGGCCAGGCCCGAGTCAGTCGCTGGGGTCAATGGCCGCTGAGGTGTTAGCGGTCGCTGGCCCGAGCCTCGCGCTGGCTCGGCACCTGGCTCGACTATGGCTCGTCCTGGGGCATCAATGCCTAGTAAGCGGCCTCTTAAGGCTACGCGACCACTGACTAGTGCTCTCGGCACTAGACTTCACTCTTTCGTTATTTCTCGATCATTTCTCGTCTCTTTTCCAATTTCGACACTCGTTTAGGCTAGTGATCCTGAAACATAAAATGAAACATAAATCGAGCCAAAACATCATGCAAAGACGGAAAATGACACGAATAAAGATGCGAAAAACACGAGTTTAGACGAACAAAAAGAGGCTAAACACTTGCCACTAGCGTAACCTAGTGAAGAGTGTAGGTAATCATAAATTTATCTTGACTGGAGTGATAACGACTGAGCTCCGTCAGATTGGTGTCATTGCCGGGGAGTTGCGCTTTCCATAATTTCTCTCTCACCTAGACTCATGTCTTGTCCACGGTGTATGGTTCGATCCAACCCTGAAGGAGAACTCGATGACGTTGGGTTTGATCTAAAGATCGAGAGAAATGCCAGGAGGAGAAGAGGCAAACTAAGGAGACTGACATAGCTTGATCGAGAAGCCCGTCAAGACGCAAGAATGGCTGAGAAAAACTGAGAAATCAACAATGAGAACGAGAATGCACCTCTAGAGCAGATACTCAGAGAGATGAGGTTCCCCAACAACAACAATTTGAGATCCTTGGGCATCACCTTGCCCGCGATTGCAGACAATTGGGAACTCAGGCACTCTTTTATACAAAACTTGCCCAAGTTCAGTGATTTGCCAGGAGAGGAATTGCAAAGGCATCTTCAAGGCTTTGAAATGGCTTGTGGAACCATTAGGACCAATGAGGCAACAAAAATGGAGTATATACGTCTGGTATCATTTCCTTTTTCACTTCAAGATATTGCTCGAGAATGGTTTTACACTTTACCTGCATGTAGTGTCACGACTTGACAAACAATGCAACAGAAGTTCATGAAGAAATACTATACTGTCTCGAGGATCCAGAATGCAAGAAGAAGAATGAGCACCATCCAGATGAGATCCAGAGAGTCACTCTCTAACTACTGGAACAAATTCAAGCTCATCTTGGCCAAGTGCCCGCAACACAACATCTGTGATCAGGACTTGATCCAATAGTATGTCAACGGAATGAGGCATGGCGAGTGAAAATTTCTGAATGCAGCATGTGGAGGTTCTATCTTGAACAAGCAACCTTATGAAGCTCTCAGGCTATTGAACAACATGGCAGAAGAATCCAGAGATGAAGCACACTCCTTGACCAGGACCATGGGAGATGTTTCCACATTACATGTCAAGACGTAACTCTCGGATAAAGAGAAGACGACGTTCACTTGTCTCTTCGAAACTTTCGCCTACCGAAGAATGCCTTTTGGGTTGTGCAATACCCAACATTCCATATGTGCATGATGAGTATATTCTCAAACCTCTTTGAGCACTGTATTGAGGTGTTTATGGAAGACTTCACAATTTATGGAAGCAACCTTGGCCAGTGTCTTGAACACCTGGAGATGGTACTACAAATATGTGTGGAGATAGGTCTAGTGCTTGATCGCGCTTATTTAAACAAAAAAATAGTTATAGAATAGAGCAAGCAGAGTATCGTATCCACGCGGACTGATAAACGAAAACACACTGAATAATTCATGTAGAAATTCAATTATTATATAGGCAAACAAGAATATGAATATGGTCGATTCAATATGAAATAATAATAGAATAAACAAGTAATGAAGAGAAGATTTCAGGTATAATGTATCTACACTAAATCAATTAACGAATACGATAATTAAATCTAATTACCATATTTTAATCCTAATGCACGTGAAGGTTCACATAAATAACCACATACTCCCGGATAGGGCAGTCTATGATAGTGGGCTAATTTAATCTCTATCTCCGCTAGGTCTCAAGAGAATTAAATCAGTTACAAAATGCACACAAATAATATCATCCTACAGTTCTCCTATCCCCGCTAGGTCTCAAGGGGAAACATAGATTGTGATCTATGGGATCGGCTATGAATTCAATTTCGGATAAGACATTACAATCATAACTTGCATACAATAATAATGGTCAATTATCAAAGCATGAGAATTAAAATCATAAATCACAAACAAGCATAGAAAGGAAATTAAGAATTAATACGAATCCATTAATGAAAATAGGTCTTACAAAATCACTAGAATCTCAAGGCAAACAGCCACGCATAATGAAACTAAAAACAGAGAAATAAAAGAACATGAAAAACCCTTTGTAGAACTCTTAATCTTCGGGTTGTCAATCATTGATCACGATTTCTCCTTAAGGATGCAGAAAACTAATCTAGATTTAACTATGGAAAACAAAAGTGTATAATGTGGAAGAAGAAGTCTGAGGATCTATAATGAAGCCCTTAAATAGTTTATGGGGCGAGAATGAGAAAAAAGGTTTGAATTCTCGTGAAAATAACTGAAAAATGAGAAAAACGAGCGACTTCGGCTATCGCCGGCTGGGATCGCCGAAGTCATGCACAAAAATCACCATTTTTGCAACCTCCGAAGTGGTCGAGCAAGTATTCCAACAACTTCGGTGACCAGTTCGGCGGTCTCTGAATTTGCACCTTAAAAAATCACAATTTCGGCGACCATACTGTTCGAGTCGCCGAAGTCGTATTGTCCTATGCGCGGCGATTTTGTTTTGACTCGTTTTCCCTCATTTCAACTCTGATTTTGGATCCGTTTTCGGCTACAGACTCCTATTGAGATGAAATTTAATCCTATTCTCTCCAAGCTTGATGATCACACTTCTTGTTTATAGGAAAAATACGTCTTTTTGCTTCTACTAGCGATATGCTTGATTTCTCATGTCCCTACGCTCGTGCTTTGATCCTTGATTCACTTCTTGGTCCGACACACATTTTGGCTTGTTGTTCACACCACTAGGCTTCAAATCAAGTCATTTTCCACCAAAACCTACAAAAAGACATAAAACACAACAAAACGTAAAACAAACACAAAATACTAAAATAAATGAAATAGGACACGAAATACTAAAAAATAAGACCCGAACTAATACCAATCATATCAATCAAAATATATAAAATGAGTGTTTATCAACCTCCCCAAACTTAAGCTATTGTTCGTCCTCGAACAATGAGAAGAACAAAAATAAACCGAATGAGAGAAACAAAGATCATCGATGCTTCAGATAAAAGAAAATTAACGGTAGTTGATTCATGACATCTTTTAGATTCATCTCCAAGGGTCAACAACAAAAGTGATATCAATAACTAAAAAATTCTGTAAGTTCTCACGGTAAAATTGTATTGCTCAACACTCGGCTAATATAATCAATGAACACTCAGCGAAATCAATACAATGCAATCAAACTTACCATAAGCTTGCAGATCGTCTAATTTCTCAACCGCTATTAAGTGTGAGAATCACGATCAAATAGGACTTTTATTGGTTTATAATGTGGGAACATTTGGCTAAGTGACTGAAAAAAAATTCTCATAACTCATCTACACAGGTCCTCCACCAATCATATCAATAAAACCATCAAACATCACGTAATTATATCCAATCTTTATCTTTTTCGCTCAAACACTCTGCTTAGATATTTCTTTCACAAATCTAGGTCCCGACCCCTTATGCTATCCAAGCTAGAAGATACCTCGAATTATCACGTGACAATCAGATGCCTCATGTGGTCGGTGTGAGCTTGTGGACTTTCTTTTCAACTTCTTCTCCCCTGGCTCTTTTGTAGTCTTATACATCGAGATCATCACTTTCTCGTCGCCTACTCGCAAGGTCAGCTCACCTTCTTGAACATCAAGTAGCACTCGTCCAGTGGCTAGAAATGGGCGTCTTAAGATCAACGGGACTTCCGGATCATCATTCCCATCAAGAATTACAAAATTAGCCGGGAAGAGGAAGTCTCCCACCTTAACCAACACATTTTTGATAATCCCATGTTGGTTAGATGTGCTACCGTCAGCATATTGTATTTTCATGTTCAAGCTCTGTGTGTCCCTGATTCCTAGTCTTTTAGACATGGCTAGTGGCATCACGTTGATACTTGCTCCCAAATCGCAGAGCTCTCTCTCAATTTTCTGTCCCCCGATCTCGTATGTCACATTGAAACTTCCGAGGTCTCCCTTTTTATCCAGGATCTTCCGCTGTAGCGCTACACTGCACTCCTCAGGTAACTTGATAGTCCCAAACTTATGGAGCTTCTTTTTGCGGGAAAAAGCCTCCTTCAGATATTGGGCACACTTTTCTAGATCACCCCACGCCTTGAGTAATGGAAGATTGATATCCATCTGGTTGAATATTTGCATGAAGCGCTCTATTTTATCGCTAAGCTTATGTTTGACGGGAGACATGATAAATGGAAGCCTATTCGGCTTAGCACGCTCAATTGGTGCACTGGACTCGTTACTCGTCTCCATATGGGGGTTCATATTTGCGCAAGTTTCTTCTGTTGGCTTCTCAATCACATGAATTGCATGGCATTGCTCTTTCGGATTGATTTATGTGTTGCTCGGAAACTGTCCCGACTTGTGTTGAGTTGCATCATGATTTGCTATTTGCCCGACCTGTGTCTCAAGCATAATTAACATAATTAACATCCTCCACTCTGTGTGACTCAGTAGTTGCATGAACTCCTGATCTCTCCTTCCGATCAGCCCCGAATTCCCTCCTAAGTAGTGCAACTTGTTCAATGAGCTCGCTATATCTTGAATCTGTATCTGCAGTTGTGACTCGTCTGATCGGTTGCCTCTCCATAGGCCACTGATAGCTGTTAGAAGCCATCTCATCAATGATCCCCGCTGCCTCATGCACACTTTGGTTCAAAAAAAAAACCACCGGCAACAACATCTACCATGCTCTTAGTATTATGAGATAATCTGTAGTAAAACTGAGTGATTTGCTGCTCCTGTGTGAATCCGTGTTGTGGGCACTTGCGTAGGAGACCTCTGAATCTCTCTCATGCCCCAAATAGTGACTCATCCCCCATTTGTGAGAAGTGAGAGATGTCAGCGATGATTATCTGAGCTTTCGCCGGTGGGAAATACTTCACTAAGAATCTTTCGCACAAGGCTCCCCACATAGTGATAGTTGTCTGATCTAGGCTCTTGAACCATTCTCTCGCCTGATTTCACAGAGAAAAGACAAATATTCTCATTCAGACCGTGTCTGGAGGCACTCCATTCTGCTTAATGGTGTCGCATATGTCAAGGAATGTCTCCAGATAAGCATTCAGATCCTCTGTAACCTCTCCCCACCAAACTGATCTACTTGTACCATACTGATGAGGGCCAGTTTGAGCTCAAAGTTGTTAGCATTGATGCTCAGTCCCCATCCTCCGTCTTGGGTGCATTGGCTCGGCGTGCATTATCCTCTAACTGATGTTGTAAGAACTCCAGTTGAGCTCGCATGTTAGCTATCTCGTCATTCCGGTTCGGATTAGCATTTTGATTTGGCTCCGACATAACTATGTTCCTCCTTTCTCTTTTCTCCCTCTTGTGTGTTTGTTCGATCTCCAAGTTTAGTGGACTAATATCAGTTCGCTTGGATCTCGTGATCATGCACTACTACAAAGAGAGGAATGAAACAAATCAAACAAAAAATAAGCTGAAAATAAAAGCCTAAATTAATAATCAAATATCAATAAAAATTAATTTGTTATAATCTTCACAGTCCCTGACAACAATGCCAAATTTTGATCGCACTTCTTGTTTATAGGAAAAATACGTCTTTATGCTTCTATTAGCGATATACTTGATTTCTCGTGTCCTATACTTGTGCTTTGATCTTTGATTCACTTCTTGGTCCGACACGCATTTTGGCTCGTTGTTCACACCACTAGGCTTCAAATCAAGTCATTTTCCACCAAAACCTACAAAAAGACATAAAACACAACAAAACGTAAAACGAACACAAAATAATAAATCAAATGAAATAGGACAAGGAATACTCTAAAATAAGGCATGGACTAATACCAATCATATCAATAAAAACATATAAAATGAGTGTTTATCAGTGCTCAACTACGAGAAATTGCCACTTCATGGTCAAGGAAGACATTGTGCTTGGAAATGTTATCTCTGAGAAGGGAATTGAAGTAGATCATGCCAAGGTGGAGGTTATTGCCAATATGCCATACCCTACCAATGAGAAGCAACTGCTGGGATTCCTTAACACACGAGTTTCTACTGCCGCTTTGTCAAAGACTTTGCCATGATAGCCTAACCGATGAACAAGCTACTCCAGAATGATGTGTCTTGGGATTTTAACAAGGAATGCAAGAAGGCATTCCATATCTTGAAGAATCACTTGATCTCAACACTAGTAATCAGACCACCCGAATGGGGGATACTATTTGAGCTAATGTGCGACACTAGCGGTTACGCCATAGGAGCAGTGCTTGGCCAAAAGATTGACAAGGAAAGTCATGTGATTTACTATTCTTCGAAGACCCTTACCGGAACCCAGATCAACTATACCACCACGGAGAAAGAGCTCTTTGTCGTGGTATTTACCTTTGAGAAGTTCTGCTCCTATCTCTTCGCGACCAAGATAGTGGTCTACACAGATCACACAGTTTTAAAATATCTCATGGCCAAGAAGGATAGCAAGCCATGCCTGATAAGAAGGATCTTGCTACTCCAAGAGTTTAACATTGATGTGAAGGATAAAAATGGAGTCCAAAAACACGTGGCTGACCACTTGAGCATGATCTTGAGGGAAGAAGACGACAGACCCCTCAATGAGAGATTTTCCGACAAGGAGCTGTACGGGATAGGTACTACTGAGCCATGGTATGCCGACATAGTCAACTACATCATCACTAAGATATTTCCGATAGAGCTTGACGAGTTCCAGAGAGGAAAGATCAAGAAGATAGGCGAGTCATTCATCTGGGATGACCTATATCTATGGAAGAAGTGCACTGACTTAATCCTCCGACGATGTATACCCGAGGAAGAGCAAGGAAGTATACTTGAGCATTGCCATGGGAGGGAATGCAGAAGACATTTTGGGTCGAGGCGCATGGCAAGGAAGATCATAGATAGCGGGTTCTACTGGCCCACAATCTTCAAGGCTTGTTTTGAAAAGTGCAGAACTTGTGACTAATACCAAAGAAAATGAAATATTTCCAAGAAGGACGAGATGCCCTTGATACCTGTCTTGCCAGCAGAGATATTTGACATATGGGGCATGGATTTCATGGGGCCCTTGCCCAAGTACAAGGGCAATCAGTACATCTTGCTAGAAGTGAATTATGTTTCTAAGTGGATAGAAACAATTGCAACTCCAAATGCAAATGCTAGGACGGTAGCAGGATTTGTCTGGGCAAACATATTCACCAGATATGACATGCTCAAAGCAATAGTGAGCGACATAGGTTCACATTTCTACTCCCCCATTACTAGCTTGCTCAAGAAGTATGGAGTTGACCACCATATGTCTACGACATACCACCCCCAAGATAATGGGCAAGCTGAAGACTCCAACCGCATTGTGAAGAACATTTTGAGGAAGGCAGTTGATGAGACAAGGAGGGACTGGAGCAACCACCTTGACGACGCACTTTGGGCATACATGATAGCCTACAAAACTAACTTTGGAATGTCTTCGTACCGTATGGTATATGGTAAGCTTTTCCATTTACCTGTCAAGATGGAGCACAAGACGTTTTGGGCAGTGAGCAAGATTAATCAAGATTTGGATGAAGCTGATGAAGGAAGAAAGCTAAGTTTGCAAGAGTTAGAGGAGATACGACTTGAGGCCTATGACAATGCTGCCTTGTACAAGAAGAAGCTGAAGAAGTTGCATGACCACATAGCTCGAGGAAGAAGATTCAACAAATGCGAGCTGGTGCTTTTATATGAGAACCGCCTCAGGTTTGCCTCTGGCAAGCTGTCTAGCAAGTGGAGAGGACCATACATGGTCTGGGAGCATTACCCCAATGGCTCTGCAGACATTCAAGATCTCAAGACCAAAACAATATTCAAAGTCAGTGGAAATAGGCTCCAGGCCTATTATGGATATCGCCCTGGGAAAGAAGTCACGGACCTTGCCCCAGAAGGTCCTACTGAAGAATCTTGATCAAGAAGCAGCACTATGTCGATGCCAACAATGTTAAATCAAGGCACTGGCCAGGAGGCAATCTAGTATTTATTACTTTTCTTTTTTCCTTTCCTTTTATTTTATTTTAGTTTGTTCTATTTTTGCTTTTATCCCAAGAGCCCAATTGATTTACCCTAACACTCTACCTCGAGTAAAGTGTGTGAGTGGAGGGCAAGAAAGTTCATAATTTTAAACTCCTCTTGACCAACTCAGGGAAAGAAATTTTCCCGCCCAAGGAAACCCTACTTTTTGTCTTGTGCAGGAAAGGCGTCGAGGAGGGAGAATGCGAAGCGGCGTGGAGACTATTGCGCTGCAAAAAGGTAACTGACAGCGTGCATGTGTTGGCCTAGTGGTAGTGAGGTTAATGCCCAAAGCTTAGGTCTCGGGTTCGAGTCCTCCATGACGCGGCTATGTAATTTAATTAATGTAATCCAATTGTTTTTAAAAAAAAAAAGGTAACTGACACCACGCCAGCCCGACAAGCAGACAATCAAGTACCTGCCACCTGCCAACCTAATCCACCCTATAACCACCACTACCTACCCACCATTTCGGACGTTACACTCCACCTCTACCCTCACCTCTACAACTTCCAACACCATAAAATTCCTTAACTATGATCACTCCCACTCTTTTCTCTCACTTACCATTCATCGCAACCACCAAATTCTCTCCCAATTCGTAAACTTCGTAGCCATCTTCAACCGCTCTTCACCACTTCTCCACTCTTTCCACAACCACCACCACAAGAACCACCCACTTAAACCCCTAACCATCATAGTGCATAAGAGTGTAGTAGCAAAAAAGAAGGGTGAAGCCAGCAGCCAATCCTCGTCTACCGCCACTAAAACTCAACTCCCACCGAAAAACATCGTCCCTGAAGCACCAAACATGGCAACACCCGAGACCCACCCCAAGTGGAGGAGGATACCCAGATACCTACCTCCAAAGGAGACTGAGAAAGAGGCGGAGAAGGAAGCAGAGGCCGAGGAAGAGGACAAAGAAGAGGAAGAAGCGCCGGAGAATGAGAAGACTGACGAAATGGAGGTAGACCAGCCCAAGAAGGCAAGCAAAAAGGTAGTACCAACAAGACACAAGGGGAGGAAGTGGAGGAAATTTCATCCGAGGAGAAGACCCCACCCAAGCGCAGGTTCAAGACAGTAGTTAAGAAGGAGAAAGTAAACGCCGGTAAGGAGGACAAAGGCAAGAAACACGGAGGTCAAAGTGACAACAGATCTGGAAGGGAGAGAGATTGTGGTCCCGAAGACCATTGATTTTACCATACTAAAATAGCTTAGAATCGAGGAGCAAGTGAGGGAATGATTCAGAATCATTGGCTGGGAGAAGTTCATTGACTGGGAAACCACTACCTACGGTGACCTAGTTAGGGAATTCTTCGCAGTGTCAAGGTAGACGTCAAGATAGGAGGCATCCAGAGTTTGATGGATTTTTCGCTATTCGGCAAGCAGCAGAAGGTAGTTGGAGAACCTGGATGTGGTCCTGGGCATGATCGAGTTCAAGGACAAGTTTAACCCAGAGTACAGAACAACAATTAAGGTGGTACGAAATGTAACAATGGAGCAGTGGAACCACATGTGGGAAGGTTTGGTCAGGACAAAGAATTTCAAAGGAAGTGAGTCAAAGACGTCAGCCTTGGTGGACCCAGTGGTCAAGATGTGCCATCGCATGTTGACCATCAATCTATTCGGCAAGAAGGACAACATCAACACTGTATCCTTGAGTGAGATCTTTATACTTTTAGCAATGGAGAAAAAGCAATGCCTTAGCTTTTCCTCTTTTGTGGCGACACACATCAGGAATGTCTTATCCAAGTCAATACAGGGTTATCCCTATCTCACCTTCCGATGATGATAGGCAAACAGTTCAGCTTGCTCAAGCCAGACTACGATGGACCCCAGGAACGAGAGGACCATTTTGATATGACCACACTAACCCGCATGTTCACGATTGAAGATAATGCAGAATGAGAGCTCCGTATTGTTGACGACCCAAATGAGAAGCCACCAGTGTACCCGACAAAGAGCGCAACCAAGCCAACAAGATCCAGTTCGTCCGAGTCAGCTACCGAGGAGTTAGCAACATACCTGATCCGTATTGACAAGGCCATAAGGAAGATGCAAGAGGCCCAATTGGTGTACTTTGAGCATGTGAGATTCAGATATCCCCCCGCTCTCCCATAACTAGTCTTCCCAAATTTTTTTAGTTTGTTTTTAGTTTTTGTTTTTTTTTTTTGTTTTTAGTTAGAGTCTTGTTAGAGGACCTTGACCGCTCTAACACATTGTCCAATGCAAAGTGTGTGAGTGGAAGTGGTTCCTACTTCTATTTAGGTTAGAGTTTGTTTTTACTTTTTCTTGTCTAGAGTCATGTCTTGACAGCATGCTGTGTATATATATATATATATCTTGAGCATGATAGGTTGTAGGAATTTTGATGTACGATTTAAGCATGCTCTATGATAGTTAGGGATGACGAAAACGCAGTCATGTGAGCATGTGTATACCTTGTGAGATTTTGAGCTTTAAATACTATATGCCTCTTCTTAGCATGTTTCTTTTATGTGTGTATACAACTGTTTGACTTGATCAGTTCTAGAACTTGCTTGTCTTCCTGGTCAAAACCCAGCAGCCCTGGTCAGGAACTCTAGATGATTTAGGCAGTTTTTTTATAAGCACAGAGCCAAAAATGACTACCCAATCATTCATACACCCTTTCTAGCCCATTTTGAGCCTTAATAGTTGTTTTTGCCTTACGCACATATATGAAACTCCAAATAAGGCCAACCCATTGTCGGGAGATGAAATTAGGGCAAAATGAAAATCCACGGAGCAAGGAAAAGGGCAAGACACCCCCCCCCCCCGAATGACTACCCTGGCTTCCAACCAGGCAGTCCAAAAAGCCCAAAATCCAAAAAATATATATATAAAAACACGGGGGTCCCGGGGGGTAAGAGTTCACAAAATAAAGGAAAGAGGAAGAAAAATCAGAAAAATCCAATATATATATATATACCCCCATAAATAAGTGTGCTGGGCTCCGGGAAAAGTTAAGTGTGCTCTTTAGTCAAGGAAATGCCCGAGACTTCAGTTCATACCGACCTTAGAAGGCAGACAAGCCTATGAGACTACCTTGATCAAGCAGTTGTCGAGCGTAAACACTAAACCCTAAACATAGAGTGCTGAGCGGGTGAGGAAACACCTCTTATGCTCACTTGACTGTTATCTTGACCGCTTAAGAACAATACTTGAATTATGCTCTAACTCCCTACCTGCCTTGACTACTCTTTGATATATGTATGTCAGTGTGCTGGCATTTGAGTCATTTATTGTCTCTTTCTTTTAGTGTGTGAGTGTGACGAGCCCATTTTTTGTGCTCTTTTTATGCCTTGTCTTAGGTCTAGATAGAGTCTTTTCTCTTTGTTTTGTGTCTGGGGGGATACAAGTGTGGGATGGCACAATGCAAGTCAAGGTTGAAGGTCATCTTGAGAGAGAGACAAGATTGTGCAAAAAACACCTTGGGCAGTTTCAAGCTCAAGATAAGGTACCGCTCGAGATAACACTTCAGCTGCTGGAGCCAAGAAGAGCACCATGGCCAAGATGACAAGGAAGGCAGAAGCAGCTGGAAGCGCAGAAGATGAATGGCAAGGAGCTGAGGATTCGAGGTGGATAATTTCCATGTCGAAAAAGGAAAGAGATCTTCCTTTCCTTCCAGCGGATATCTGGAGGATCGAGAGTATCTCCTATACGGGCACAAATCAATCCAAAGAAGGAAAGAATCGCCGTGAACCCTAGCCGCTTCTACCACCAAGCCCAATCCCATAAACCCCTATATAAAGCCATGATTTGAAGTAGAGACACATGCAATAGAGAGGCATACGAGGGGTGCAAAGGAGGGACAAAGTCTAGCTACTGCTTTACTCTAGTCTAGGCCATGTTTTAAATTCCATGATTGATTGGCTTGGGAAAGATGAATTGAGTCTAAAGCTTATAACGTCTTGAGATGTGTAAATGTACATATAGTTGTATTTGCATGTTCCTAAAGTCTGGATCTGATTCCATACAACTTGATTGAGTCCATGGCGTTATTATGTCGTTAGGATCTTGGGCAAGGTCAGGTTACAACTATGAACTGGGAACTCTAAGTTTTAGCAACTTCATGCTTGCCAGTCAGAGGGATCAACATGGTGATGTAGGTGGGTGTTTGGTACGTTTTTATCGTGTTTTTACACATGTTTACGAGTCTCGTTTTGTAGTATTTTAGTTAATTTTATTTAGTATTTCGTTCGTTATTATGACGTGTATCGAATTTGTGTGTAGGTTGCTTGGTGTGAAAAAATGGCGCGAAATGGTGTCGTGGAGATGAAGTTTGGCACGAGGAAGCGTAAAGGACGACCCAAGGCGTGCCGATGATATGAAGAAATGAAGTCAAGAAAACCGGACGAGATCTTGCTAGGAGTTACGAGAAGAAGACGAGAGGACAAAGAACGCGAGAGCATGACCACATGCGAAATTGTTACGTCTTGCGCAAGAATTTTGTGTTGGCCCGTTCTTCTTCGTTACAACTCCGAATATGGATCCGTTTGTGACTACGGACTTCTATCGAGACGAGCTTCAAGTCTGTGTTTTGAAAGTTTTCGTATTTTGCAGAGAGGGGGTCCAGCGCCCGTTGGGCGCGATTTTAGGTTGCGTTTTAGGCTATTTAAACCCTTATTTTGGGCGTACTTTTTATCCCCTTTCATATTTTTTTCTCTTTCCAAACCCTAGCAACACTAGATTACTTTATTTCCTTTGTAATTTTGTCTTGGGACGAAGGATTGAGGGCGAGTTTGACGCTCAATCCAAGATTTAATCTTAGTAAGTATGTTTTAATTCTTATTATTGATTGTTTTATAGATTGATTGTCATTCTCTACCTAGGGTTAGAAGTTCTTTAATTTAATTGTGGATTGCTCTTAATTTATGCCCCATGATTTAACTTGTACTTGATTAATTGAAACGATTGGCCACCGTTTTAATTTATTGTTTATTGGTTGAGATCGAGAGATGATTCCAATAGAGAACTTAGGGTTAAATCATCAATGATTCCAAATCGGAAACGTATGAATTAAATTTGTAGTTATTTATGATTTTCCTATTGTGTAATTTGAATATGTGAGTTAGAATTACCGCTTAGTAATCGAATACGTGAGTTAGATGATTAAGCAACTCTAGGAAATCATTTATTAACTTCGAATCGTTGTTTATACGTGAGTTAGATGATTAAGCAACTCTAGCAACTCTAGATAATTAAGAAGAACATTGTCGAAATTATGACAGGTGTGTGGATGAATTTGATCATTATTGCTTGTATATTCATTGATGTTTTGTATCATTCCTTACTTCTTATGAAACCATCCTCATTCCATATTTTAATATTAACAATATATATTCAATTTTTAAAATCATTCCATTCCATTTATTTCTCATTAGAGAACATATTATAACTCTTGACGGTGGAGGATTACAGAGCAGAGGTTATGGAAACATATTAGACTGGTGCCAGAAGAAACGAGTTGATTTGGGTTTGTAGATGGAAAGAAGATGAAATCATAGGACGGTGGATTAACAGCACGCTAACGGCCGCTGATTGCAGAGCATGAATTATGATGGCGGATAAGAGAAAAGTGACCAAGACCGACACAGATAGAAAGGGGTTGATTTGGGATTGTGGATGGGAAGAATATAAAGACAGAGGGAGTATTGTAAAGCAAATATTATGGCAGCTAATAGAAAAGTGACCGAGGTCGGTGCCGGAAGAAAGGAGCTGCCAATAGATGATAATTAAATACAAGTATTGATAAATTAAAAATCAGAGTGTTGAATCCATAAAATTTTAAATTATGGAAATAAATTTGTTCGTGACTGTTATACTTTAAAAGTGAAAGTTGGTATGCTCGCAAATCATAAAATTACGAACAAAGTTGTGACTGGAAGTCAGACTACTTTGATTCTAAATGCAGCAGAAATGCGGAATATAAATGAACACAATGATTAATTTTTCACGAGTTTAATTAATTGATTAAACTCATGAGGTGCCCTATGGAAAAATATTCACTAATCAATATGAATGTGAATTACAAAGATAACCAAGAGAAAAAGAATATGAAAACTATACACTCCAGAAATCAAGGTGTTTCCTGAAGTGTTTACAACTCTCAGTAAAATTCTAACGCTCAGGACTCGATTATGCTATGGAAATTTTCTATGAATTCTCAATCAGCTCGTGTAAGTCGTACCTTACTTCTGAGAAGACTCCCTCTTATTTATAGACGTGATTTGCCTTCTTTTCCAAGCTTCTATTAGTGGTTGAAGTTTTCACTCTCCACCACCTTAAGAATAAGAACTAACTCCACCACCTTAAGAATAAGAACTAACTCTCCATTATCTACTCCAGAGCTTTATTTATAGCTGCCACGTGTCCTCTGACTTGTTCAGCACGAGTCAACTATAAAATGCTTCCTGATATCTCGCAACAATATTTTCACACGTAAAACACACAGTGGCCAAAGAAGTTAAGAGCAAAACTGTCACTGAAGTGACGAAGTTGTAGAACAACTTCTACAATCTCACCCTTTTTGCCTTACTTCTGGAAACAAATCTTACACATGCACAAGAATAAGTATAAGACCAATATCTCGAGCATTCGAGATTCTCCCCCTTAATAAATAATATGCATAAAAATAGATAAAACATCAACCATATCAAATATTTAATATTCATACTCCCCCTAAGTATAAGTTGAAACATTGAGACTCCCCTAAGTCCAAGTACTCCCCCTCACTAGTATATTTGCTGCAAAACGACTTTATGCATTAATTAAACAAACCATTTCAAAAGAAATAGTAAAATAAGATCATAAATGATCAAACATCAAAACAAACCAAGAATTATCAAATAATCATGGAATGTTAAAAGATAAACAGTTTCCATCCCCCAAAAAATATTCAAATCATGCATAATAGAGTAAGGGTTAATGTGCAGAAAATCCTCCACTTTAGTAGACACTTTAGTCATAATTGCAGGTATACTTCAGGTGTACTTCCTCCCCCTTTTTGAAAAGTGATGAATGTAGAAAGTATATTCATCTGAGTCTTTACAAACTCCTGTCACTTGGACAATCACTCCAGATGCATATAATAAAATTCAGATAGCTACTGAACGAGTGAGGCTGAGAATAATGTCTGCATCGCGGTGTTGGGCATATTGGTGAACACATTGGACTTTGCTTTCTTCTCTATCAGATCAGTTCAGGGAAGATCAACCTCATGTTCACCAGTCATCATCAGCTCGAGTAGATGTCATCCAAAGGTCGTCGGATTTCATCATCCATCATTGGGTAGTGTGATACATAACTAGGGAAGAATGAGAGATGATAGGGAAAAGATTGATATTAGGGTTTTACGTGGTATGATATGGGAGAGAGAACGTGCAGAAAATAGGTAGAAAATAGAATCCACCAAACAAACTTCAAAGGATAAGGTTAACAAATTATCCTAAAAATAGGGATTAGATAGATAACTTAAGTATGAATATATTAAATCACGTTGAAGTGAATATGCGCAATCCCAAAAAAATATGAAACATAAATCTGTTCAAAAAATCAAGGGAATTCGAATAAAATTCAATTACCCAAAATCTAAAGTCATGAACAATGTGACCTTCACTTCGTCTAGGTTTGAGCAACCTACTTTCTTCAATCATACGGAAATCTCATCACTTTTAGCAGATGACGAATAGACATATAACTACGAGAATTCTATGAGGGATTTATATAAAAATTTTATTTGATTCCCCCATGAAAGCAGTCGCAGTTTTGCATTTCATTTTGATCGGGCACTTAAATTGCTCTTGTTTAGCTTATGTGTTCCCAAATCAATAGCTTTTATGTCCTCAAAGCTACAGTGAGAGAGAAAAATATGAATAAAAAAAAATAAAGTCGCTCTTACCCTAAAGTGTCGAAAATATTGTTCACAACTTCAATACTCTCTTCATAGAGAACAAACACCGAGAGACTTCCTCAACATGGAAAATCTCTATAAATCCAATGGTTCTATAGGGATATCAGCAACCTTCTTCTCAGTACTAATATATTCCAACTTAAGTACATTTCTCTCCACTAAATATTCAAGGATGAGGTGATGTTGTATACTTATGGGTTGGGTGGTAGGGTCCCTTATTGCGTTATCATCATGCGATTCTGCTAGTTCACATTTTTTTCTTATTCTGAACTGATTCTGATCCTTCTGAAGTGGGGTCAACATGGGTTGCTTGCAGTGGCCGTTACTTCAGCTGGCTGTGCAGATTGCTCAAGAAATTCCTCAACTTCATCTTCTTTGATATCCTTCAAACTCTCTTCAGATTCTGCATCAACAACGGTGTTAAAACAATATAAAGTAGAGTAGTCCTCGTCTTTTCCTTTGATAATGTCTTCGTCGTCAGACATGAGTGGACTCTCCATCTTCACCATCATTGCAGTATTGTCATTGGCTTTATCCACTACATCATCATGAGTGGCATCGTGTTCATCATCACTAAGAGAGATATAATTCACTTTTCCCTACTTTCTTAGTGTGTTTGCGCACTCATTTGCAAAATGTCCAAAATCTCTGCATTCACGACACTGAATGTTAGATAAATCACGCATAGAATTAGACTTAATAGGATAAGAAGTTGATCATCTAATATCTCTCGAGTCTCTTTTCGTAGTGCTCCTTTGATCTTGGACTAAAGTAGTCCCCCTTGTGTTCGGCATTCTGTCGTATGATTTCACTCGTCTTTTTCCTGAACATGTCCTTTGCATATTTCTTGATAATGCGTCCAACCTGCTTAGTAAACATGTCATAATCCATGCTCTCGTCAGAGTCATCAACATCTTCCTCATCATCTGAGTCGGATGAACATGGGTCAAAAGTGGGCGCCGAAGTGGAACCTGCAGAGGTCGTTACAAGGACCAGACTTTTGTTCTTGTATGTTCCAGTGATTTTCTCTTTCTCGTCTAGAATCAGTTCATATGTTTTAAGCTCATTCATTAAAGTAGTAAATTCCAATGTACCTGTGGTTTTGGAAGTAGAAATAGCTGTGGTTTTCATCTCAAACCGAGGAGTAAGTGTATGCAATACCTTGGATACGAGACGTTTGTTGCTAATCGGTTCACCTAACTCATGACATTCATTGGAGATGTCTAACAATCGGTTGCAGTTGTCTCCAACAGTCTCATCAGCAGTCATCCTCATGTTCGCGTACTTGGTGTTGAGAATTTGAAGCCTCGACTCCTTGATTCCCAAATCACCTTCACAGTGTGCTTGAAGCGTGTCCCAAGTAGCTTTCGCCAAATCAATATTCGCGATCAATTTGAACATGTTTTGATTCATGGAGGCTTGAATCACATTCAATGCCTTGTCATTCATGGTGGCAGCTTCCTTCTTGATCCTCGTCCAATTCGCAATTGGTTTGTGAACCACATCTCCTTCATCATCTACCTCCTTGGGGTGCAACCATCTGTCTTCAACGGCTTTCCATGCAAGTGCTCCCAAGAATTTGATAATTGATCTCGTCCTTGTCTTCCAAAAACTATAATTGGAACCATGAATTGGAGCTCGCAAAGACGATGAAACGTGGATATCCATTGTGCTGATGACTTAGGATCACACTAAGTGTATCTACTGCCTCATCTGATACCAATTGAAAGTTGGTATGCTCGAAAAACATAAAATTATGAACAAAGTTGTGACTGGAAGTCACACAACTTTGATTATAAATGCAGCGGAATAGAAATGAACACAATGGATAATTTTTCACGAGTTTAATTAATTGATTAAACTCGCGAGGTGCCCTATGGCAAAATATTCACTAATCAATATGAATGTGAATTACAAAGATAACCAAGAGAAAAAAAATATGAAAACTATACACTCCAGAAATCAAGGTGTTTCCTGAAGTGTTTACAACTCTCAGTAAAACTCTAACGCTCTAGACTCGATTATGCTATGGAAATTTTCTATGAACTCTCAATCAACTCGTGTAAGTCGTGCCTTACTTCTGAGAACACTCCCTCTTATTTATACATGTGATTTGCCTTCTTCTCCAAGCTTCTATTAGTGGTTGAAGTTTTCACTATCCACCACTTTAAGATAGGAACTAACTCCATCACCTTAAGAATATCAACTAACTCTCCACTATCTACTCTAGAGTTTTATCTACAACTGCCACGTGTCCTCTGACTTGTTCAGCACGAGTCCACTACCAGAATACTTCCTGATATCTCGCAACAACATTTTCACACGTAAAACACCAGTGGCCAGAGAAGTTAAGAGCAAAACTGTCACTGAAGTGACGAAGTTGTGAAACATACTTCTACAAAAAGAATTTAATTTCTATATCAAAATAATTAAAATTCGAGATTATTAACATATACTCCATTGGTTCCATTAAAGATGACCCCCTTCTTTCTGCACACAGACTAAGATAATCCCTTCTTTTTGTTTATGTCAATACACTTAAAAGCACAAAAAAATACCATGAAAAGAAATGGATTAACTTTAATAGAACGGATGAAAATGGAAAAAATGACTATTTTTAATGGAATGGAGGGATTACTATAATCATAAAACGCATCTTTTGTCTCTTTCGATTACTCTCTCAACATTTGTAATCATATCAAAATCATAAAACGCATCTTTGTCTCTTTCGATTACTCTCTCAACATTTGTAATCAATTTGATACATTCTATCTCGACTGTAAATTCTCATTATTTCAAATGTGGAATCATCAATTCCACAAAATCCCTCTTCTCACTCACATTTATTATTCATTATTTATTTTTCTGTATATGCTCTTGTCAAATGGATTCATAAAAGAAAATAGATATATTGGATTAATAAAATAAATAAATCAATATATTTTATACATTATATATATACTTGATTATGAGATGGTTGAAGGTGAAACATGAATTAAAAAAAATTAATTTCTCAAGTTATATATTTATATTAGACGATACTAAATAAATTATTAGTGAAATATATTCTCATTATTGATACAACAAATGCAATTTTGAATGGAGTTTTTTTTCATAAATTATATTAACATGAAATATTGTTTTCTAATACAATATATTAATATGTGACATTTATTTAGAGTGATAAACTAGATTGATAAAATATATAATGAAATATTTGAAGGATAACATTGTTAAATTAGTTCAAAAATTAAGAAATTTATCATTTAAAACTAAACATTAAATTAACTTGAATTATTTTTATTAATCAATCATATTACATAAATTACACATATTATTAATGTGATGGAAATAATTGTCAAATAAGAACATTTGAAACATAATATATATATATATATATAAAACAGGAAGCATTCCAATTGAAATCAATTTGAATGACAATTTTGTAAATAACTTCAATTTCAATGGCAAATATAATACTACAACTATTAAATTTAAAAATAAATCTTAACAGAATTTGATCTCTATACCTTCATAAGGAAGGCTATATTGTAAACCAATAGAGCAACAAGATAACTTGAGCATTGAACAAATCATAATATACATGTACAACTGAATCTGGTTTATGTTTAGCGTTTAGCTTATTAATTTTTAAAACTTTATAGATTATTTTCTCTCTCCTATAACACATTTCTCCTAAAATTATTTATTTTATTCATAAAAATATTTGCAATATTATGCATTTTAAATTAAAGATCTCGACAATACATTTAATTTGATATATGTTATATAAAATATAAATTTAATATAAAAAATTATAACACATTAGTAAATTGAAAATAATTATATGTATACATATTCTTATACATATAATATATTTTACTAAATTATAATGTTCCTAATTATAAAGTTGAATACTCTTTATAATATGTTTTAATATTATGCATGAAGATAAATTAGACATAGTGTCTCAATCTATTTTTACTATAAAATTTCAATGTTATCTAATATGTTTTCCTAATTTTATTTTCTTACATCTAAGTTTAATCTTTTATTTAGTACTAAAAACTTGTCATATTTGATCAGTCTATATAATTGTTTTTAATATTTAATACTAATAATTATAATCAATTTGTATTGTTGATAAATTCAACACTAACATATACTCCCTCCGTCCACCAATGTTTGTTACATTTTGACATTTTGGGCCGTCCACCAATATTTGTTATATTTTAAACTTTCCATTTATATCACGCATACTTCAATTAAATAATAATAACAAGTGGGACCCAAACTCCACTAATTACATTCTTTCACCTAAAGTCAAAGCACTACATTAAAACACGTGCCGGGTCAAAACGTAACAAACAATCATGGACGGAGGGAGTATTGACTTTGTCCCACTTATTTAAACACATTTTCTTTTTTGAGTTGTCTCACTTATTTAGACACATTTATTTATTTAGCAAATTATAAAGCACAAACCATGTTCTTTAAAAAATATTACAACTAAATATTAATATCAATGTGAAAGTAAATAAATTTAAATAAGTGGGACGAAAGGAGTATAGTTTTTTAAAAAATATTAATTTTAATGTATTATTATAAATATTAATTAAATACTAAATTTAATAGTGAAACATAAAATGGAATACAAATGGTCATTCCATTTAGGAGCTCTATTAATTTACCAGCTCTATTAATTCGTTGTTACATAAAATTATGTCAAATATTTATTATTATATAAAAAAATTAGAATTTCACAACAAAATATAACGACAAATAATAATGAGTTCAAATATATTTATTATGAATTTTTATCAATATACACATGTGTTTAAATAGTTATGTAATATTATCTTATTTTTAATTTTAATGTATTGTTATAAATTAATAAAAAAATGACTCTTTATAAAATAAGAAATTGAATGAGGTAAAATAAATCGAATTTATTGTATCAAATCGTTGATTCTGTTCTCAAATTTTGAAACTGTAACCGAATTGTCCCCGGCATAGTCACAATTGAGAAGAGTACTATCGATTACGCTTTTAAAACCACTAAATAAAATTAGATTACAATATTTTTGATTTCTTTAAGTATCTATATTATAAATTATTTATAAATAGATTATAAACTCGTGCATAGCACGGGTGCAATACCTAGTGATACTAAAAACAATCAAATGAAACAAAAAAAAAAAAAGTTAAATGAATTTATATTCTCCAAGTAGATACACAATATATGTCAAAAGATGAAGAATTATAATTTTGAATTTAAATACACTATAAATTAAAAGTGTTTATAATGATAAAATTAGTCAAAATGAATTTAATTAGAAGAAATGTATGAAATTTAAATATAATGTATTGGAATGACGATTATAGATTGTTTAACTTAAAATAACATTATAGTTTGAAATTCAAGATATTAATGTCAACAACTAACCTATGTGATCAAATGTTAGCCCCACTCAATTAATGTTTGATGTATACAATCAGTTATTGTAATATTTAGATATATATTTTGTTAAATGACTAACTTAAATTATACTCTTTAATTTCTTCACCAATTAATCAACTTATCTATATATATTATAAAACCAAATCTTCTCTCTCATCATTTTTCCCTCCAAAACTTCCTAAATCTTCTCTCTCATCATTTTTCTTTACAAAATTTCCTAAATCTTCTCTTTCATCATTTTTCCCAACAAAACTTTTTTAGAAATTCAAATATATGTAAACATTTTCAATTTCAATAAATATATATATATATATATATTTATCACACTCATTTCATGTCATATTTCATAATACACTAACTATCTCTCTTTTTTCACTACGCATAATAGAATTAACAATGTTGAAAATTTTAATACATATTTATCATTTCCAATGCTTTAAAAACTCAATAAATTATTATTATATGGGTGTAAACCCTTCAATTTCCAAATACTATTCAACACAATATATAGTAAAACATTTCTAAATATTTATTTTAATTAGAAATTCATTTTTAAATATTAATATAAAATTTTGAATTTCTTTTATTTTTCTAAATATAAAAATTTAAATCCTTCTCATTATAAATATATAAAGGAAACAAACATAATTCAAATTTTTACAAATTTAGAAACCAAAACACAGATCTAAAGGTAATATTCAATAAAAAAAATATTAAAGTACTATGTTCTTTGCCCAAGTACTTTTATATAAATGCAAATAGTTTCAGTTTATGCAATAATTTTTAGTGTTGTTGTCATATTAAACAATTATATATGTATTTCATATTATTTAGTATTGTTTTCATATTAAACATATATATATATATATATGATATTGTTTCAATATTTTAAATTTATATTATTTTATGCTCATAATACAAAAAACTCATAAGAAATTATTTACTTTAAAAAAATTCTTATATTGTTATGTTTTCCACTTATATAGTCTAATGTAAATACAAATATTTTTTGCAAAAATAATTAATATGCTGCTATCACATATTAATTGACACATATTTATTTTCCAACTAAATATGTGATCCCCTTTAAGATGATATTCTAACTATTCACTACCAAAAACTGGGGATCGCATATTTAGTTGGTAGTGAATAGTTAGAATATCATCTTAAAGGGGATCGTATATTTATCATCTCAAAGAATGCCTAATACGTTATTAACAGAAAAAATTCAAAACTTGCATAGCCTAAAAAAAATACGAAGAACATAAGAAGAGTTGTTTAAACAGTGACGATAAATTATTTTCTTATCGTATTTTACAAAGAACATAAGTAGAGCGTTGAATTTTATTTTTATTTTTTAAGAGAATTAAAAGTAAAACCAGTTATTATCATAAGAATAAATGGATTTATACCGAATTGAACGGTAAGAAGGTTTTGGAAAATTTATTTCAGTATATCAAAGTTTTCGTTACATAAATCGAAAGCAAATTACTCACTCCGAGAATTTAATAAATCATTACATAAATTTTATTAAAAGTGAATTTTTTTTAATACCCAATTAAGTCAAAAATTATGGAAAAAAACACAATTTAAAAAATCATGAATTTATGAGAAATCGGAAGTCGTTAATGGTGAAAATAGTTGTAGAACAGTACATATTAAATTACTAACAATAAACGGAGGAGAGATGAAGATAGAGAATGAGTATATGTGTTTGAGACCCATGGGTGATCCGGACCCGAAAAATACCCATAGATATTCTCCCGACCCGAAACCACTAATAATTTAATTAACGGTCCGATTTCGGATCCGGAACCAATATTTAACGGTCCGATTCCAATTCTAAAACCGTAACTATTTTAACGGTTTCGGTCCGGGTTTTATCCATCCATTGACACCCCTAAGTAGATTGGTAAGATGGGAAGGCAATGAAGGAAGCAGTTGCATGAAAAATAAAGAGGGAGTGTCACATGACTGGTATATTTAATTGAAAGTATTAGAAGTATTAATGTAATTCACATGGGCTATATTAAAAGGGAGAAAATGATTTATACCCACTTTCTAAACACTCAATAAACAAAATACCCACTTTCCATATCTATCTTCACAAAATACCCACTTTTGACCAACCTTCACTATTTTGACCCAACATAATTATTACCTAATTAATCTATCTACATCTACCGCCCCACCCAACTACTCTCCCTCCCTCTTCTTCCCCATCTACCCAATTTCAAAATCTACCGCCAGCACCACCACCTTTGCCGTGCGCCACCACCACCCTCTTCCGCCCTCCACCACCAAGCACATTCAGTCCAACACCACCGTGCCTTGTTTACTCAATTGTAGCAAATACCGTGCGCCACCACCTTCTTACGCCGCTCCACCATTGAAATGGAGCACTCCGACGAAGAAATACCCCACGAAATTGAGGTAATCACATCATTATCCGTATAATTACATATCTATTGCTTCTAATTGTTCAAAAATTATCAAATTACATGTAATTACCATAAGTTACGTGCGATATATATTGATATATATATATGGTAGATGATTATATGTTGAGTATTTACATGAGATATATACATAATTAGTCTTAAAATTGACATAGGACGCCAAATATGTACATACCGCCGGTAATGGAGCATCTACCGCGCGCGTGTGCATGACGCGCGGTAGATGACTTCCGCACGGTATTTACCGGCGGTATTTGTATGTTTTTGATCTATGTATTTTTGTGATTTCAATTATGTATTTGGTATTTAATTAGGGGCTGTATATGTTTCATTTTTGAATATTGCCGCATGTTTTTTTAATATATTATTAATTAGTTGTTTTTATTAAGTTTTTTGTTAATTAATTGTTATTATTGAGTATTTTATTAATTAGTTGTTTTAATTATGAAGGTATCGGAGCGTCCGTGGTATCGTAGGCCGAATTCTATTGATCGGATATTGGTACCGAATACATATTATAGGATTAGTGTACTAGAGGAAATCCGGCTCACACTTCTTGAGGTTGGGGGTTACGAGTTGCTTGACAGATTTAAGGAGGGTCCTTTCGGACATTTTATAGGATGGACACCGGGCAGCGTGTGTTCATCGGCGCTCCACGGTATAGTTGCGGGCTCTAACTTCGACAGCACGTATTGCTCTTATTCGTAAAAATGGGACTAATGGGTTTCGAACCCAAGCCAATTTGGGAGGAGAACTTATAGGAGCGAGAAATGCCAGTCGAGCTATTGCTCTTATTCGTTAAATTTACATCTACAAATCTTTATATACTATCAATTGCCAGTCAAGGTCATGGTTGTATATTGAATATTTTTTCATAACAAATATATTAAATATTTTGAACCCAAGCCCTTTTAGAATATATTGAATATATAATTATAATAAATTAACAACAAATAAGTCTTAATAACAAATAAGTCTTCATAACAACAAATAAGTCTTCAAAACAAATTAGTCTTCAAAATCATCATCTACTTGAGGGCAATTCGGACCCGTATGTCCGGTGATACCACAATGAGGACATGGTTGTCTACCTCTCCTACGTCTCCCAGATGTTTCCCCTCCTGATCTACGTTTACTTAGTCGAGGTCGACCCGGCATTCGTATGGCTTTGTTTGGCAAAACTTCTATACTTGCGACATTGGTTGGTAGGACCCAATTATTTTTGTGAGGAACACGTGCAATGTGTACTCTGTAGGCGTCCTGCATCGCTGTCCGTTTGTAAAAGTTTGCTATGAATTGAGATATGGACATACCGACATTCCTGTCAAATTGTAAAACAAATGTAATTAGACAATATAATAAATTAATAAATATCGCAATGTAAATATCATACGTACTGAATTGCCGCGACTGCATGAGAACAAGGAATGAGATCGAACTGAAACTCCATACACTCGCAACTCCATGCATTCAAGTCAACAATAACTGACCGCGTACTCGTCTCAACCTTAAATGTATGAGCATCCACACGAGCTACGCTATACGCACGAGATCTATCAATTTGCAGGCGCACTTTTCGTATAACTTCTTCCGGATATTCTTGTTGATCCCGGGCAGCTTTCTGACGTCTATCATCGAACCAATTTTCCAACACAAGTCTCACTGCCTCCACAAGAGAGCAAATAGGTAGACGTCGAGCCCACAACAGTGTCTTATTGAAGCTATACCTTCGCACTGGGCACATCGATCGAGCCCATTTGGGAGGTCCAACACTCATCAAATTCTCATAAGCAATAGGCTTTGAAGCCTGTATGACACTCATTCTTTTATGATATTCATTCAGTCTGTATGTGTAAGCAGCTCTCTGAAATAAACCAACAGTGGTCTTTCCAAACCGTTTGATCTTGTCGCTAAGATGATAGTAGCATAAACCATGTGTTGCTTCAGGAAATACGATACCCACGGCATGCTCAATCGACACATGTTGATCGGATACGATCAATGTGTTTGGCGTACAACCATAAGCTCTTTTGACTCTTGTAAGGAACCAAATCCAAGACTCGTGATTTTCGATCGGCCCAATCCCAAAAGCTAGTGGGTAAATTTGTTCATTCGTATCTTTTGTTACAGCAACGAACAAAATGCCATTGTTCTTCCCCTTTAGATGAGTGTCATCAACAACTATAACGGGCCTCATACACAAGCCAAACCCAGCTCTACAAGCTCCAAGAGCGACAAATAGATGTCTAAATCTATTGTCAGGACCAACATCAAGATCAGTGATCGTACCTTGATTCATCACTTCCAACATATGCAGATATCCAGGCAACAACTGAAATGATGCATCATACTTACCGTAGATAATCTCAAGTGCATGATTTCTGCCTCTGAGTGCGACATCATACTTGACATCCATACCGAAACACCTCCTCAGCTCCTCCTGAATAACCTTCGGTCTTATGATATCTTTCACATTTCGCATTTTCTTCGCAAAGAATGCACCAATCACCTTTGAGTGTACCTTTTTCGGACCAAGCTGTGAGATATCATCAGTACAAGTGTGCTGAGCACGAAACTCAGATACAGTCCAACTACCTCCATGACAATGAGCACGCAGAACGAACGGACATCTTTCATACAACTTACAAACCCAATGCAATCGATACGTGTCTGATCTTACGACTCTGTATTCAGCTCGGTTCTCCATGTTCCACAATCCAGCCGCAATGTTCAAGTCTTCCTTATCATCAAAGATCGACCCATCACCTAACTCTTCGAGTATTGGATTTTCTTCAGTCAGCACTTCAGATGTCATAGCATTGAGGGGGACCATTGGAACTATCCAATTTCTTAAAAACCCTTCTGTATTAGGGTTGTACTCGACGTCACTATCCACACTCGGATACATCATTTCCAGAACTCTTCGCATACCCCCTGCATCACGTATCCATGCTGCAAATTCGGCAAATGTACCACTGTTCATTTGAGGACCTTCTTCTTCTTCGGATTCAGATGATGAAGAACAATCTGAACTCACAACGTAATCTTCATCATCAGCATCATCACCACCACCACCACCATCTTCTTCACCAACATTGTCATCACATGCAAAGTTGAGGTCCGGAATTCTTGTGGATTCAGTTCTGCTGCTCGATTCCCCCCTCAAATCCACATACACTGTAGGTGATGATTGGATCAAACATAATCTTCTAACTTCATCATCAGTGGTCAATTGAGATTTGATAAGCCGACCATTCTTCGATCTCGACAAACAGAAGATATCGTACTGATTTTCACTTGCAATAGACATGTACTCGATGCAGAATTTTAAATTCGTGATAGTGATATAATTATTCGGGAGAGGTGCTGTCTGCTCCTGGCCACCCGTATAAATACATTCATCCCAATAACCTCCATATTTCACGTAAATAGGTGTATAATCATTCATCTACAAATAAAAATAATGAATGTAATAAGAAATCAGAAATAATATGATATATTCTTGCATAGAAAAGATAAATACACACTAAGGCACTGATACCGCTCGGGATATCAGTACCGTGCAAAATACCGCTGGTGAGGGGGGTACCAGCGGTATTTGCTTATTTCCCGGCGGTATCAAGTTATTATTGTTTCTAAATATCTGTTATCCCTAGATATATATCTACCGCACGTAAAAACGTTATAAATGTAAATACCGCTAGTGCTAAATCAAACGGTAGTTCTTAATATTCGGGCGGTATTGAAAGTTTACCGAATAAAATAGAGAGTATGAGATTATTACCTGAAATTATTTTGAAAATGACTTCAAATGGACCCGTTCAAGCAGATCAACGAAAGAGATATGTGAGGAGAGAGAAAATAAGAGCGAGATAGTGTGACGTTGAAGAAGTAAGTAAAATTAGTTATATGATATAATGAGATAATGATTATCGAATGAAAGTCAAAAAGTAGCTATTTTCCTTATGTACTTTTTGCAGTGGGTATTTTCTTAACGCAGTCTTTGTGAATTGGGTATATTTCACAAATAACATTATTAAAAAGTTGCAGTCATGCATCTGTCACCAACTGGCAGTAGTGGCAATGGCAATGGCAGCCACACATATATATATATATTTCTACTAACAAATTTCAGAATCATATTATTAAATATGAAAATGAAGGCAGTTGTTCTCATTTCCCAAAAGTTGCAATCATATTAAATTTATATAATTAGCAGCCGCTGTTGCACGAGCTAGTGTCTTAAAACTCCATTTTCCCTTTGAAGAACAATAAAGTATATTATTCTAAAGAGATTTTGTCACAGCATGAATCATTGATGAGATCTGCTTGTTGCAATCATATATAGGTGGTGACGATCAATTAACAATTTAAAATGTCGTAGATATTTAATTTGTGGGTCTTTTTTTTCTTTTAATTATTATTGGTTTAGTAATGGTGGCGAGTTGGGAAGCCAAAGAAGATTCTAAGCATTGGAAGTTTAGAAAATATAAAGAAATTAAGATATTTTTGTATGAGAAAATGAAGGTTTATTATATATAATTGACTAATTCTTCTCTTAATTGCTTTCTTTAAAGAAGAAAAAGATCTTCCTCGATACTGTTACCACATACAAATACTTGGACAAAGGATCCACTCGTATTGTGGACTTCAAAATGTTTCATATTGCATGTTTTGATTATTAGTATGTTTTGATTCAAAGTGTAATACTCACTCCCTCTCGTTAGATTAGATATTTTTGATTGAATATTACACTCAATTGAATATAAAATATGTTTAATCTAGCAAGAGGGAGGGAATAATATCATTTCATTAAAACTATGAGTACTCTTTTGTAATTGCAGGTAAAGTTTTTTTTTTCATTCAATTCAACTCTAAAAATGCTTCTGACATATATACTTAATTAAGGCATAGGTCGTCCATTCTATATTGGATAAAAGAGAGATATATAATACCCAATAAGGTCTAGAATAAGTGATTCAAATCATTTTATCGAGGTAATTGTTGTATGTCTATAAAAGGTACTTCCTTCGTCCCACTAAACTTGACACACTTTTCTTATTGAGATGTTCCACTAAGCTTGACACTTTCCAAAAATAGTAAAAATTATATCTTCAAAAATGTGTGGACCCTACCAACTTTATCACTCTTACACTACTGTATATACTCTCCTTAATAACTGTACCGGAAAAAAAAATGTCAAGTTTAGTGGGACGGAGGGATTACCGTCAGCGTCTAGATTTCAAAAAGTTTGCTTAAAGTATAATAGTAATGATGCATGGACAGAGAGAAATTATATTTATTGTGAAATTGTAAAACGTCCCAACTATTCAATTAAAGTATAGTAGGAATTGAATGGTGATTTTGTTAAAATACAATAAAACTAGCACTGAAAAACATATGATAATTATCAAGGAAATGAAGATATTAATTGTGATAAAAAGCTAATTTTGAGAGGTGAATAGATGACAATGGAGATCCTTCTTTCCTAACTTTAATTCACCGATGGATTTATGTATGTATGATATGCAGAAGAAATTTGATCTTATTAGAAGTAGCTTAGTTAAGATCTCAAAACCAGACAAAAAAAACAAACAAACAAACAGTTCTGCAAAATGACTCTAGTTTTGTAGGAGTTAAAAATGTGACAAGGACGACCACAAACTTGAATAGCTAGGTTCATTTTAAAGTAACACAAATTCATTTTCAAATAACTACTTCTCAGGACCTTGTGTTAAAATTGGACCTTGTGTTAAAATTGTCTACATTAGTGAAAGATGATTTATAAAATCAATATATACAGTGAGTATCCCCTCCCCTTAACAATGCCTTTTAAGGGTGAATTGAGTTTAATATCCAAATTTAATATGGTATTAGAATCTACCACATTCAATTATGGGCTGTCATCCAATATCGTCATCAACAGATGTCGTTAGGTTATATTATGTGCTCTTTATTTTAAGCACTATATATTCAATAATCTCTTATTTGCTTATAAGTATTGCATTGCGGATGTCGTTTTATGTGAGTTGAGAATATAAAGCAAAATGTGTCTTGTTATTTTCAATTTTCATTTTAGATTTTATTGTCTCTATATATGCTTGGGGAATATCCCTTGCAAAATAATTAAGTGTTTACCATTTTAAAATTCTATTGTATTGAATATATTTGTGAATAGTGAAAGTTAATGGAATTAATAAAGATGGATGACTTAATTGGAGTGGATGGCCCTGAAGAACGTAACGTTGTTTTGTCCTAAGCCAATAAAAAATAATAATAATTCATACACGTACTGTTTCTTACGCATTATTATTGTTATTATTATTGTTCGGTAGATATCAATTTAAATTTCATAGTAGGTACGGCTCTTTATTAGTTTATTTGTTCAATTTTCTTCCAATTTCCACCGTCCACTTATTATTTCAACGTTCACACATACACATAGAAATTCAATAAAATTCTTCAAGAGTTGAAACATTGAAATATTTTATATTGCCCATAATGGTAGCTTTCAATCTTTTTGTTCTTTGAGTTTGAGAAGGTTGTCTTGTCACTACAAAAAAACATTCAACTGGCGACGGAATGGACGACGGAATAACTTTCCGTCGTCCTCTGGCGACGGACTGACGACGGAATACAACAAATTTGGCTAACGACGGACTGGCGACGGACTAGCGACTGTTTTTTTGGCGCGTAAGTACGCGCCAAAGTTAACGACGGACTGGTCTGTCGTCCGAATAGTCCGTCGTTAGATCCGTCGTGAGAATTTTAATTTTTTTTTTATTATTTTTATACCGGACGACGGACTGGTCCGTCGCCCAGTCCGTCGTCCCGCCCTATTTATCGGGCAGCAAGCCATTTCGCGAAACAGAACACTCCCAGCGCCTATATTGTCTCTTCTCCGGCGATTTGAAGCGAATTCCGGCAACCTTCCACCGGCCAGAGCAACCCCAGGTATGTGTATTAGTTCGATTTCCCTTCCCCCTTCTCTTAATCTCGACATTTTTGTAATTAATTGTCTCCGTTTTTGTCCCCGGAGAAGCACCCCCTTTTCCTCCGCTTCTGTCGCCGCCGCCCAACCGCCGCCGCTGTCGTCGCCGGCCAGCACCTCCACAGGTATGTTATTTCCATTTTTTTTTAATTTTGTTAATTATTTGATAATTTTGATTAATTATTTTGTGAATTGTTGTTTAAATAAGTTAATTATTAAATTAGTGTTAATTGTGGTTAATTGTTAAATTAGTGTGAAATTTAGTTAATTGTTAAATTAGTGTTAATTGTTGTTAATTGTTAATTGTTTGATAATTGTAGTTTGAGTGTTTAATTAAATTAGTGTTAATTATTTGTTAATTAGTATAGGTTTAATTAAATAGTTTCATTATTTAATTAGTTTAATTAATTTTTTAAGTAGTTTTTAATTTAATTAGTTTAGTTATTTAAATTAGTATTAATTGATTGTTAATTATATGAATTTACATAATTAGTTAAATTGTTGAAATAGGTTAATTGTTTAATTTGTTTATATTGTTAAGTAATACTATAGGTTATTGTTTATATTGTGTTAATTGTTTAATTGTTTAATTAGTTAATTAGATTAATTATTTAGGTTATGGTTTAATTAGATTAATTAATTAATTATAGTTTAGTGTTTAATTAGATTAATTAATTAGGTTATGGTTTAATTAGGTAATTTAATTGTTAATTATGTAATTAGTTTATATTGTTAATTAATATTATATAGCTAGGTTTAATTACTTTATTTACTTTAATTTAATTGTTAATTAGTTAATGTCATTTATAGTTAATTTGATAATTATGTGTAATTAAGAATATGGTTGAATTAACTAGGGTTATAAGTTTGAATAATTGATTATGTTTAATTGGCTTTCTTGAATTAATTAGCGTTAGTTTGAATAATTGGTTAGTGTTATAATTGTTTAAATAAGTTAATTTTATAGTTAATTATTTAATTAGTTGAGAATGTTAATTAATATAGGTTTAATTAATTAATTTAATTGTTTAATAAGTTATTAATTTAGTTAGTTTAATTATTTAATTAGTTTAGATTGTTAATTAGTATATATAAGATAGTTCCCAACTAGTATATATAAGATAGTTAGTTTAATTATTTAATTAGTATATATAAGATAGTTTAGATTGCTAATTAGTATATATAAGATAGTTAATTAGTATATATAAGATAGTTAGTTTAATTATTAGTATATATAAGATAGTTCCATTACTTTAATTAGTTTAGATTGTTAATTAGTATATATAAGATAGTTAGTTTAATTATTTAATTAGTTTAGATTGTTAATTAGTTTAAATTAATTGTTAATTAGTTTATGTTAATTAGAATTTAATTACTTTAATTAAATTTGTTTAGGACCCGCCTTTCGCCTTTTGCTGCCTTCCAGACGGTTCCCTTCAGCGTCGCCTCCTTCGGTGAAAGGTAATTGTTTAATTTAATTAGTTAATTAGATTAACTTAATATGTTTACTTAATTGTTCAATTACTCTAACCAAATTGATTATTGAAATAATTTAGTGTTTAAATTGTTAATTAGTATTAGTTAATTTGTTAATTGAGCGTTAGTTTAATTATATGTTTAAATTGTTTAATTAGGGTTTCTTCAATTACGCCTGTCGCCTCCCGACTCCTCTCTCAGCCTTTCTGAGCTGCCTTCTGCCGCTCCGGCGCTCTCTACTTCGGTGAAAGGTAATTAAATTATAATAATGTACTTATTTAATTACTTAGGTTAATTAAATGTAAATAATTAGGTAATTAAATATATTTGGTTAGACGTAATAAATTGTTTATGTCAAGTTTGTTTAAGATTATTAATTATCTTAATTTAGATTAATGTTGTATTTATATATATATATTATGACATGACATTGGGATAGACATAATTAATTTCTTAAGGATCTTCTCCCTTTGGGATAGATTTTGATTATGTCTTAAGGATCTTCTCCCAATATGTGTAATATTATGTTGTGGTGGTTTGATGAGATGCATGTGTTGTGATATTTTAATTATTATGTACGAATGTTTTGATCATGAAATGTATGTTGGGATATTTTCATGATTGTGTCAGCTGGCTGTTTTGATTAGATTTAGTGATATGAGATATTAATTTGGATGCAATCAACTGCAAATCTCCAAAAATGACCAAATTAAATGACCGAAAATAACCAAATGCAATCAATTGCAAATGAACTTATAATATTCGCCGGCAAACCATAATTCTCAACCTGAGACCATAATTTTCATAATTCTCGTCCTCTATTGTCGTCAATTATTCTACTCCAAATCAACTTATAATTCTCTTCCGCTATTTAACTTCAAATAATTCAACTCTCATTTAACACTTTCCTAAGTGAGTCTATGTTTACACATGTGCAATCTTCATTTAAATTAATGTCTCATTTAATAGACCATTAATATATTCTTGCCCTCTCCGTAACTAATTCAACTTCATTTTACTATGTAAATACTTATTAATATTAATCAGGGTTATAAAAATGAGTCGAGATTGGATGTATCTGCGTTTACTTCCGAACGGGGGATTTAATCCGCACTTCCTTGCTGGGCTTGACGAGTTCTTAAGATTTGCAAGTAGTCAGCCTCAGTTAATGGATGGAGAAAAAATCAAGTGTCCGTGTGTGAAGTGTAAGAATATATACTTTAGAAGTACAGATGTTGTACAGCTTCATCTCGCTAAAAAGGGTTTCACACGGGGTTACGAGATCTGGAGGTTTCATGGTGAAAATGAAATACCTTCATATGCTCAAGAAACACGTGTCGACGTAGATGTAGAACCCGAAGAAGAATACGGGACATACCACGCGATGGTTCATGATCTCGGGGGTCCCTCTTTTAACAACCCAGACACAGAGGAAGATCCAAACGCTACAGCAAAGTTGTTGTACGAGTTGCTGGACGCTGCCGATCAAGAGTTATATCCTGGGTGTAAGAACCACACTCAGTTGTCTTTTGTGGCTCGTCTTATGACTTTGAAGGCCTGTAGAAAAGATAGATTCGTGTAGGAATCATTGCATGATCTATTGGGAGGGGGATTCCCATCTTGTGAATTGCAAATTTTGCAATGAAAGCCGATACAAAGATAGGAGTCGGGGACGTAAACAAGTGTCCTTTAAGAAGATGTACTAATTCCCTTTAACACCTCGTTTACAAAGGTTGTATGCATCTAAAGCTACAGCCGGCGACATGATCTGGCATTCAACCTCAGCTGATGATGGTGTTATGCGCCATCCTGCAGATTCTCCGGCGTGGAAGCATTTTAATGTGACTTACCCGGGTTTTACAGCGGAGCCACGGAATATACGATTAGGACTGTCAACAGATGGTTTTCAACCATACGGTCAATCGGGACAACAGTACTCATCCTGGCCTGTTATCCTTACTCCTTATAACTTACCTCTGTGGTTGTGCATGAAAGAACAGCACATGTTTCTCACAGTGCTTGTTCCTGGTCCAAGAAATCCAAAAGATAAGATAGATGTGTACCTACAGCCACTTATATCTGAACTCAATCAATTGTGGATAGTAGGTGCCCATACTTATGACGTTTCAAGAAAACAAAACTTCCAGATGCACGCAACATTGATGTGGACCATTAGTGATTTTCCAGCGTACTCGATGTTGTCTGGTTGGAGTACAGCTGGAAGATTAGCTTGTCCTCGATGCATGGAACAAACAGAAGCATTCTCCTTAACACATAGCCGGAAGCAGTCATGGTTTGATACACATCACAAGTTCCTACCTTACGATCACCCGTTCAGGAGGAATATGAGGGCCTTTAGAAAGAATAAGATTGTTGCAGATGATCCTCCGGAGAGGAGATCAGGGGAAGAGATACTTTATCAGATTGAAGATTTGGGACTAGTAAAGGTAACCGAAGATTATGATGATACTAACAAGCGCATCTTAAGACAAGTTACCACTGGATGGCGGAAAAAGAGCATCTTTTGGGACCTTCCGTATTGGAGTTCTCTGCTCATTCGACACAATTTAGATGTTATGCATATTGAAAAGAATGTGTTTGACAACATTTTCAATACTGTTATGAATGTCCAAGGCAAGACAAAAGACACGGCAAAGTCTAGGGAGGAACTCAACCTCTATTGTCATAGACCCCAGCTGATGCGTGACCAGTATACAAATAAATATCCTAAGGCATGCTATACACTTGACAAAAAGGAGAGAAAAGTCTTGTGTGAGTGGGTGAAAGGCCTTAAGTTTCCTGACGGTTACGTCTCAAATATGGGTAGATGTGTAGACATGAGTAAACTTAAGATGTTTGGGATGAAGAGCCACGACTGTCACGTTTTCATGCAGCGCATATTACCCATTGCATTTCGCGAACTACTCCCACAAGCTGTTTGGAAGTCCATAACTGAGTTGTGTCTATTCTTTCGTGATTTGACATCACGAAATATAAAGAGTGACGACATGGAGACACTTAACAATAATATCCCATTGATTTTTTGTAAGCTTGAACGCATATTTCCACCAAGCTTCTTCGACTCAATGGAACATTTGCCTATCCATCTAGCTGACGAGGCAAGAGATGGAGGACCAGTCCAATATCGATGGATGTACCCATTTGAGAGGTACTTCAAACTGAATCAATTGTGTTTAATGTTTTGTCAATTTTAACTATTGTTTCATGCTTTCTAAATGAATCATTTCAATACAGATATTTAAGAAAACTGAAAAATAATGTCAAGAACAAAGCAAGCGTTGAAGGATCGATATGTAATGCATACTTAGTGGAGGAAGCCACTGCTTTCTGTTCCTATTATTTTGAGGATCATGTCAGTACGAAACATAGAGAGGTGCCTCGCAACTACGTTGGAGGATGTTCTACTAGTGGGGTAGAAGATCAATCAGACTTGCCTTCTGTATTCAAACTTGCTGGAACTGGTTTTGGAAAGACAACGAAAAGATCGTTGGATCCAAGGGAATACAGAGCTGCGCATCTATATGTACTCCATAATTGCATGGAGATCGATCCATATATCAAGTAATCTTTTACAAATCAAATACGTCTATTTTATGCAATGTGTGGTTTTTATAAACTAATATGTACTTTTCTATGAAGGGAATACGAATCACATCTCAGACACTCAAATCCATGGATAACTGACATGGACATTGACAAGAAAATGTCTACAGAATTTCCTGAATGGTTTTGCTCCTATGTGAGTCAAATTTTCACTAAACTACTTGAAATTATTTAATTAAGTACTATATAAGGGACATACAACTCCATAACTTGATAAGTATAAACTTGTGTGTGATGTAGGTACAAAATTGTGTAACTGATCCTGTTATGTGGGACATTGCACGTGGACCTTCACCAATGATTACATCATATCATGGTTATTTGGTGAATGGTTACAAATTTCACACGATATCACATGGAACTCACAAAGCAACTATGAGTAGTGGTGTGTGCATAAAAGCGGGTAACTATGGGGACTCGAGTCAGACAGATTTTTATGGACAATTAGTCGAAGTGTGCGAGCTCACATACCCAGGATTACACAATAAAAAGGTCGTTCTCTTCAAGTGTGACTGGTTCGACACCTCTCCGGCTGGTACAAGGGTTGATATGCAATTCAAATTAGTGTCTGTAAATCATACGCGCAGACTTAGAAAATATGAACCATTTGTATTAGCCATTCAAGCTACACAAGTTTATTACTGTTCATATCCGAGTATGAACCAACAGTGTAGAGAATGGTGGGAAGCTTGTTCTATAAAGGCAAGGGCCACTATCGATGAGTCTCGAGCGGATGTGTCTACGTTGGAGTCACCGTTTCAGGAGGATGATGACGCTCATGTGGTAACTACTGT
>JAPKLX010000050.1:79685-126393 GCA_026898415.1 Leonotis leonurus
TCTCCACTTGATGACGGCGATTGTAGTGGCTCTAGCTCTTTCCCTCGACGTCCTCCTCTTCAGCAGCGCCGACGCCATAGGCAACAATGCCACCACAGTCGCCGACGACATGCTGGGCGCCGATGAGTTCTTGATGGAGTCTGAAACTGCGCGAAGGATTCTGCTGACGCCTCCTAAACCTAAAACGATTATTGTGCGGGATAAAACGAAAGGCTATTGCAAAGGAAATTCATATCAAGGTAATGGAGGTTGCGATCCCAAAATAAATCCAAATCCGAAACCGCGGGAATGCTCTTATGAAAATTACTGCAAAAGGTACTGCACGTACATGGGTGAATTGCATAAAATACAAGGGTGTTTTATGCAATTTAGGGGGTGTTTGGCTAAGTTTATAAGTTTTTTAAAATAATTTATAACTTGTTTAGGAACTTATAAGCTCCTTAAAAGTGTGTGAAAATTTAAGCTCTTTAAAAATTTATAAATTGTAAAAATAAACGCTTGAAGCTTATAAGGTCTCTAAAAAATAAGTAGTTTTACCACAACTTATTTTCATTAATTTATAAGCTCATTCAATAGCTTATAAGAGCTTATAAACTTTTTAAAATAAGTTTAGTCAAACACTCTCTTAGTCCGATTGATCTTATAAATATTTTTACTATATATTGTTTTCTCTAGAGTGAGAAAGTAACGCAGTCTTGATTATCGTGCGCGTGTATGCAGGCCAAAGTGAAAGTGACATTGGACTACTTCAAGTAAATGAGTAATTCATGTAATGTAATAAATTTTGAGCTTGCACTGACTTAGCTAGAGTCAGGTGAAGTTCTAATGTCGATTCTCTCAGTATGTGTGTGTGTGGTTGTATATTGATATTGTGCAATTAACAATAAATTAGTGGTACAGTCCACAGGGCTGAAGTTGCTACCTCATTTTCTACTTGTACATATTGAGGTTATAGGTTTCAATTATGTGAATCCAATTACTGCTCCCCCTAACTTGTAAGTCGCATTCAATGTAATTAACCAAGGTAGCAAGAGTAGCTACAGTACCTTGGTCCTTATCATGCCCGTCCGCACCCCTTCTGTCGTTGCTGCTTCCACAACAAGATCCCACGTGATCCTCCACCGGCACATCGCCGACAGAGAATCTTGTTAATATCATAATACCAAAAAGGGAAAAAACTGTAAACCCTAGATCATGAACTCTACTGATAATTATCCAAAGATATAATCTGAAGGTGGAAACGTGAACCTAGAAACGCCATTGAATTGAACGGAAGAGGATTTGATCGGTGGATGACTTGATGGAACTTCCGGAGAATGATCACGCCTATGTACCATAAGTTCTATTATGATGGGGAAAAATAGAAACTGAGTAACGTTATTTTTATGGGGACCATCCATCCTTTTATATATAATAAACTTAATTGTAATTGCAAGTCAGCCCCTCAATAACTTTACAATTACACATAGAGTTGTACACATTATATAATAGCTTAAATAATAAATTATTATTATATTTGTGACCACATTAATGATTGTAGAATAAATCAATCTAACAATCTCCCACTTGGGCACAATATATAAACTTTGATAATGTATTATAACCGGAAGCATGCTTTAGACAAAAGTGCTATTATAAATTTGTGTATCTAAACAATCTCGTCCATTAATTGCATTCATACAAGGACTAAAGCGGCGTTTGCCAAAATATAGCTCGACTAGGCCAACTTTAATCACATGCACAAATACAATGAAATGACATAGATCATATGGTATAACGAAAATCATATATAGAATCTATTTTCGAATGGTCCTCTTTAGACCTTTAAAATTTAGGCGAACGTTGACAAATGCAAAATAAACAACTGAAAACTTTAATCTTGATCAAGAAAACTTCATTAAAGGCGAAGTCAATGTATTGCAATAAAACATTGTCATAAGTATCGATAAGCACTAAATACAGCTCCCACTGAATCTATACAACGTCATCCAAGGATGATATACCCATACTAGCTACATGCTCATGAAAGACCTTGGGCACTAGGCCCTTTGTAAACGGATCCGCTATCTTGGAGCCAGTTCCTATGTGCTCAATCAAAATCAGTTTATTCTGCACCTTCTCTTTCACAACCAGGAACTTGATGTCGATGTGCTTCGACTTTGAAGAGCTCCTGTTGTTGTTGGAATACAATACTGCTGATCTATTGTCATAGAAGATCTTGAGTGGTCTTTCGATTGTTTCCACAATTCGCAGCCCAGTGACAAAATTGCGCAGCCAGATCCCATGATCTGTAGCCTGATGACATGCTATGAATTCTGCTTCCATGGTGGAAGAAGCTACAAGTGTCTGTTTGACACTCTTCCAGGATATAGCTCCTCCAGCCAGCAGATAGACATATCCAGTAGTGAATTTCCTGCTGTCTTGACATCCAGCAAAGTCAGAATCCGAGTATCCGATGATCTCCAAGTTATCTGACTTTCTGTAGACTAGCATGTAGTATTTTGTTCTCTGTAGGTATCTTAAAACCCTCTTGGCTGCTTTCCAGTGTGTCATCTCATGATCACTTAAGTATCTACCTAGCATTCATACTATGTACGCAATATCCAGACGCGTACATACCTGAGCATACATCAAACTTCCTATTGCCGAAGCATAAGGAATGTTCTGCATTTGCTGAATTTCAAGGTTGGTTTTAGGGCATTGAGTAAGGCTAAACTTTTCTCCTTTAGAAACAGGGGTATCTGCTGGTCTGCATCCTTGCATACTAAACCTCTTAAGAACCTTTTCGATATAATTCTTTTGTGATAATCCAAGAACGCCTTTAGATCTGTCACGGTGTATCTGGATTCCTAATACAAAAGAGGCTTCCCCAAGATCTTTCATCTCAAAATTCTTAGAGAGAAATTTCTTGGTGTCCTTAAGGAAGTTTATATCATTAGAGGCAAGCAGGATGTCATCTACATAGAGAACCAGAAAAATGAATTTACTCCCACTGAACATATGATACACACAATCCTCAACTACATTCATCTCAAATCCAAATGAGAGAACAACTTCATGGAATTTGTGGTACCACTGACGAGAAGCTTGCTTGAGCCCATCAATGGATTTCTTTAGCTTGCAAACCATTTCCTTCGAGTTACCTAATTCAAAGTTCTGTGGTTGCTGCATATAAATCGTTTCTTCAATGTTTCCATTGAGAAACGCAGTCTTAACATCCATCTGATGTAGCTCAAGATCAAAATGAGCAACTAGTGCCATGATTATTCTAAATGAGTCTTTCGATGAAATTGGAGAGAAAGTCTCAGAATAATCAATGCCTTCTTTCTGAGTATAACCTTTAGCTACAAGACGAGTCTTATACCTCTCCACATTACCGTTTGCATCCCTTTTGGTTTTAAATATCCATTTACAACCAATGGGTTTTGCACCTTCTGGCAATGGGACAAGTTCTCAAACCTGATTGTCTTGCATAGACTTATACTCTTCATTCATGGCTTCAATCCATTGAGTAGAGTGTTCATCTTGCATGGCCTGACGGAAATTGAGAGGATCATTTTCTAGTCCATTAGATTCCTCAGCTTCCATGAGGTAAATTTCATAATCCTCAGGAATAGCACTCTGTCTTTCTCTAGTGGATCTCCTCAATTGCACTTGTTCTTGAGGTTTCTCTTGAGGTTGTTGAGTTTGATCAAACTGAATGGGGATATCCTCAATGATATCATCTTGAGGTTCATCCATATCTGCTTCTCGAATAATGACAGGAATAAGAACCTGAACACTACTAGAAGCAGTAGTAGGATTCATATTTGAATCCTCCTCAAAAACGATATCTCTAATTCTATTTCTTCCCCCAAACTCAATATCCTCAAAGAATGATGCAGTTCCCGTCTCAAAAATGTTTCTAGTTGTGGGATCATAAAATTTAAAACCCCTTGAGTGTTCAGAGTAGCCTATAAAGTAGCTGCTAACTGTTTTGGGGTCCAATTTCCTTTCATGAGGCCTGTAAGGCCTTGCTTCAGCTGGACAGCCCCAAATATGTAGGTGCTTAAGACTGGGTTTCGACCAATCCACAACTCATAAGGCGTTTTAGCAGCCGCCTTTGTGGGTACTCTGTTTAGGATATAAGCTGTTGTCTTAAGTGCTTCTCCCCAGAGAGACTTAGGTAAAGTAGAATGAGCAATCATACTCCTTACCATATCCTTAAGAGTCATGTTTCGCTTCTCAGATACTCCATTCATGCTGGGTGTACCAGGCATAGCGTACTGAGGGACGATTCCACATTCGTCTAGGAATTTAGCAAAAGGTCCAGGACGTTGTTCACCTGATGCGTCATATCTACCGTAATATTCACCACCACGATCAGATCTGACAGTCTTAATTGTTTTGTTAAGTTGATTCTCAACTTTAGCTTTGTAAGCTTTGAACACGTCTATGGACTGACTCTTCTCATGAATAAGATATAGGTATTCATATCTAGAGAAGTCATCTGTAAAGGAAATAAAATACTGTTGACCATTCCAAGATGCTGTAGGGAAAGGTCCACAAATGTCAGTATGTATTAATTCCAAGACTTCTGCAGCTCTATAGGCTCCTAATTTCTTATTCTTGGTCTGTTTTCCCTTGATGCAGTCAACACAGACATTAAAATCTGTGAAGTTAAGGGAATCTAAAATTCCATCAGACACAAGTCATTCAACTCTATTTCTAGAGATGTGACCTAGACGTTTGTGCCATAATGAAGCAGAATTTTCTTTATTTAATTTTCTTTTAGTACCTTTAGCTTCAATATGTAGGTTTTCATTATAGGAAGTAATTGTTTCCAACAGATAAAGATTGTCATAAGAGTTCAGATAACCAGTTCCAATAACCATTGAATTAAAAGACAAAGTAAACTGTTTGTTTCCAAATGAACAACAATAACCAAACTTGTCCAATAAGCAAACAGAAATTAAATTCCGTCTAAAAGACGGTACAACGAATGTGTCTTTCAAATCCAAATAAGAACTAGTTCCTAATAACAATCTAAAATCTCCTATTGCCTCTACTTCAATCGATTTCCCATCTCCAACGTAGATGTATCTTTCACCATCACTGGGTTTTCGGTAGCTCAGACAACCCTGCATTGAAATACTAATATGAGTGGTAGCTCCAGAATCTATCCACCAAGTATTTCCAGGTACTGAAGATAAATTTACTTCAGAACAGACCAAAGAATAGACCGTACCTTTCTTAACACGCCACGTGTGATACTTCGCACAGTCTTTATTTACATGATTCGGCTTCTTGCAAAAGAAACAACTCATAACTTTATGTTGTTTCTTTGCAGCCGGTGCTTTAGCAGAACCTTCTTTTTCGAAAGGCCTTTTCTTGCCTTTCCTTTAGAGGTCGTTGCCACATGGGCACTTTCAGTTCTCTCTCTTTTCAGTTTCTCCTCCTCCTGAACACACTGAGAAATGAGCTCATTTCGATTCCATTTCTCCTTTTGACAGTTGTAGCTAGTTTTAAACTGACTAAACTGAGGAGGAAATGAAATGAGAGCCATGGGTACTAGGAAATCATCAGTAAATTTCATCTTTCAAAGCTTTAAGCTTAGAAGTGACATTAAACATTTCCATTAAGTACTCCCTTATGTTTCCTTGACCCTTATATCTCATCGACGTGAGAGTCGAGAGAAGTGACATCAACTCGATTTTGTCATTCTTGGCAAAACATTGCTCGAGTTCGTCAAGGAAAACCTTTGCAGAACTGACTTTATCAATGTCCTGACCTCTAAAGGCCTCTGGGATGCTATTCATCATGATCATAAGACTTAGTCTGTTCAAACGCTCCCACCTCTCATACTCCTTTTTGGCATCAGGAGTGCTATCAGCAGTGAGAGGTGCGGGTTGTTCAGACCGGAATACGAAGTCCAGATCCATGCATCCCAGCATTATCAGTAGGTGTCGTTTCCAATCCTTGAAATTGCTCCCATTAAGCATGGGAGGTGAATTAACGCCAGATGACATAGTATTCATGGATGACATATTAGTTGAATTAGAACAAAAGAATAAAGTAAGAACTTGATAATAAAATTAAGTAACGAATGGACAACAAAGACTTTAGGTCCTAGCTAATGGTCAAGGTTTAAACACCCCATCCGAGATACCAAGCGCATCACCAATGTCTATCCTTTGGGCTTCAACATTGGCCGCAAACTGTACTCTCGATGTAGTGATCAAGTGATGACAGAAAAGGGCGTGTCGAACAACAATCAGTCTTTGGACTGTCTTGTTGAACACACAAGTTCAACTAGATAACCGTCATACACTTATCTCCACAGTATGCGTAAACAACTCTGCCAGATGGGGACCTTCCTTTAGGCCGATCACACAAACGCATGAGTTGAAAACACAAAACAACCATATATAGGGCTAGATGCATTAGTCTACGCAATAGAGTCACTTTGGCGACGTATTGCTTCAACTAAAACACCTAGAAATTGAAGTTCGGATGCGAGTCCAGCTACTTCGGTGACTGGGTCGGCGACCCGAGCCGGATCGCCGAAGTCGCCAAGAATTTCCAAATTTCGCAAAGCAAAAAGAATAAGGAGAACTGTACATAATGAAAGGAAATTCTCATATACATATATATTAAATGCGTACTATATATATATATATATACACACACACGATATGCATACTTGCAATTCATATTTCTCATAATCAATTCATAAAATTCCCGCAGCATGCAATTCATGAATCAATTATAATCGTCTCGATTTACGTGCAAAACAATCAAATTAAACTACAAATTTATATATTATATGATTCATTCAATATGAATACAATTGAAATCACTTTAATAGCTTCGGTTTTCGAGGACAACAATGATTTAACAAGCCAAAGCAAATATATATATATATATATATATGGAGTGGTTCTAATAAAAAAGGACATTAAAGTATAAAATAGGAAATGATCTGGGCCATTAGATCAACACCATCCGACGGCCATGATTAAAACAAAAATGGCGCCATTATATATACATAAGGTTATTTTCGTAAAATTTGAAGTGGGCGGTTATGCGTTCAAAAAACAATGCATTTCATAGTTAAAAACAATGCATTTCATAGTTAAATGCAATGCATGACTCAAATTACATTTTCACAATGCATTTCATAGTTAAAAGCAATGCATTTTTCGGTCAAGATCTCAACCGTCCGATCATGAAAATCTAAGGCCCAAATCATTTCCTATTTTATACCTTAATGTTCCTTTTTATTTGAACTCCATCCTATATATATATATATATATATGGCATCTCCAGCGCACCAACATAATTTATACAAATATATGATGATTACGCAATGCATTCTAAATCAATTAAAAAATATGTATATCAACCGAAGAACCTAAAAAAAAAGGCCGAAGATGTAATTCTAGATATCAACATTGCAGTTAACGCACGAATCGAAAAATTAAACCGGAGGATCAATTATACAGATCATATAAATACATAATCTCAGATAATTATCATGCAGAGTCGCTCTGATACCACTTGTTAATATCATAATACCAAAAAGGGAAAAAACTGTAAACCCTAGATCATGAACTCTACTGATAATTATCCAAAGATATAATCTGAAGGCGGAAATGTGAACCTGGAAACGCCATTGAATTGAACGGAAGAGGATTTGATCGGTGGATGACTTGATGGAATTTCCGGAGAATGATCACGCCTTTGTACCGTAAGTTCTATTCTGATGGGGAAAAATAGAAACTGAGTAACGTTATTTCTCTGGGGACCATCCATCCTTTTATATATAATAAACTTAATTGTAATTGCAAGTCAGCCCCTCAATAACTTTACAATTACCCATAGAGTTGTACACATTATATAATAGCTTAAATAATACATTATTATTATATTTGTGACCACATTAATGATTGTAGAATAAATTAATCTAACAAATCGTTCCTTGTCGTCGACGTGCTGAAAAAGAACTTGTTCTAGATTGTTGCGCAGGGAATTGACAGTAGCTACATTTCTTTAACCTATATTTCTCAACAATTGATTTTCAACATATAGAGACTTTTTACTCTCTCTTGAAGAACTAAATTCATTTACCAAATCCTCTGAATTTGTTCGTCTTTCTCCTTCAATATAACAGATTGACGGTGTCTTTAGTTTGTAGACCACTTCCAAGAAAGAGTGGGGGAGAAGAACGTTAGAGACAATTGAGGGGAGGAAAGGAAAATTTAGATCTGCTACTAATTAGGTTAATTCACTATACATAATATTTTTCATCGACAATACATAATAATTAATATATCTGATATAAATTAATGTTATTAATAACAATTCAACATACAGATTTTTGAAACTGTTATGCATAAAGCATATTTACATGAGGATTATTAATAAAGTGTTAGTAAGTGTTATGAAAAATAAATATAAATAACAATTTATTATAAAATTGATAGAACCCGTATAGGAGGTTCGTAAATCCGTAGGATCCATATATTTAAATTATCATATAAATAATTTAACTCCCACACAAATAATACCACATATGAGAAATTATTGCGAAATTATCTATCTCCTTTGCTAATCTGTTAGGAACCTTTTTGATGTTGCCAATACCGTTAGCTTGGTTTTTATGATGTTCATGAAACCATTATTATGTTGGTTTTTATGATGCTTGCGAAACTACTGTTGTGTTAAGATATTTGATTCATTCTGTATCAGTATTATGTGTTATGTGATGCCTAGAATTTATGTTTAGCATAGTTAGACTTTACAGAAGATCAAATGTAAAAGGACCAGATCAATAAAAGACAGATCATGTACATAGGTAATCTTTTGTGTTCTTTATAGCAGATCAACTAACATGTAAAGATAGGTTAATAAATATATTAACTTAGTCGGTAGAGCTTGATCCTTTTCAATTCATGTGCTAGAGCACATGATCAATCTGTAAGAACAGATCGTGAGTCACAATTTGTATCATAAGATTATGCTATTAGTAATAGGCTAAGTCAAAATGTAAGGACATAATGTAAGTAACAATCTGTCTATAAGACTTAATCTATGTTATACATTAAAATAGACTTAGGAGCATCACAAAATAGAAACATGAATGAAGAAAATACTTGATCAACACAGAACGAAGTATTGTTCACAACCATAGAGACGAGACCACTTCACAGAAGATCAGAGGACAGATGCATGTGTAGTTGATCTATACTATTAAGAGATCAGTTACACAACAAGATCTATCGATAGGAGATCAACATACGCTTAAGTCTTAGATAGTATACAGATCACAATGTAAAAGAACAGTTTTTCTTTAGAATAATTAAGATGTTGAAGTGTAAAGAAGCAGAACATAAGTGATGTTCTGTATCCATAGAGCATCATTCTTCAGAAAAGTTTTTCATAACACAGAACATAGGATACGTTCTGTGTATCTATCAAGAAGTTGAAGAACATCAATCTGCATCCAATAGATTGATCATCAGATAGAAACAGCTCAAGAAGTAACAAGGAGGTTCAGTCTTCAGACAGAACATAACACGAGTTGCTCAACACAGATTGGAAAAAGCTACAGATCTACCTAAATGGATCAAAGCTAACATGTCCATATCACGTCGGATGACACGTAGAAAACACTCCAACGAATAGATTTACAGTCAACAATCAATGGTCAACAGGGCTATTAATGTTAGTAGTAAAAGCTGCACCACATCAACGGCTATAATTTATTACAGCCTTATAAATATACCATGCCTTCCCAAGATCAACAGGTGAGAGAGTGTGAAGAAAAAGAGAGAGAAAAAGATTGACATGAATCTTACTACACTTAATAGTAGAATCACAAGAGTGATTTAATAAGAGAGGAAGGTGAGTGGGTAAGGCAGGTGGTGCAGAGATTTCCAGAAAATTAGCTATCAAAACTGCAAGATTCTCTTCAGCATTCAAGAGTTCACTCAACACTTGTTCGTCTATAAATACCTTTCAAAGTGTAGTAACTTTGTAGAGAATCACCAACACATTTATGAGAATTTCATTTCCTAGAACTGACTATAGCTTAGTACTTCAACAACCATAGTTGTAGTATCCTTCACAGTCCCAAAACTGTGAAGGAGTTCTAAACACAAACCCTACCCAAATCTTGTTCTCATCAAGTTTAAATAAACGAGGTGTAAACTCGTCCTCAACGAGTATAAACAAGAAGAGTGTACTCCTACTCAACGAGGATAAAGAATTGAGGAATCTAAGGTTAAGAGATTCATCGGTCAAGCCAGATCGACCGTGGACGTAGGGAGTTTCCCGAACCACGTTAAAATAATGTGTGTTCTTTATTTTATGCATTGCATTTATTGATTTTTTATTCACACTTCACAAGCGAGCAGACCATTATCTGCGAGCTGTGCACTTGAATCAACCGCTTAAAGAACACTCGACTTAATAACAAAAGGTTTTCTAAGTGTATAGCAGAATATGTAATCACAGCTTCCGCACACACATTCTGTGTAAGAACAAACGCTCTGGTGACCCTGAAAAGCCATCAGTCGTTCTGTCTCTTAGACAGACTGCTCACGATCTGCGTCGAGATATCTACTTGGACAGATTCCCCTTCTCTAACTTAGTGGAGAGAATTTGTCACCTTACACAACCATCTGTCTTGTACAGAAGCTGTCTCGACTAGCATCCTTAAGCAGAACACGCGCAAAATTTGTTATGTGGTGTATTGGGGGGGGCCCCCCCCCCCCCCAATACACCACATCTGTTCTAACCAGAACCCTAACATAGTCTTTCGCTTGTGGAGAGACGATTTGGATCGTCAGCAACGAACACAATCCTCTCAAATGAATCTCTCTCGACCTCTTCGAACTCTTTGTTCTGACCTTGAAAACTTTTAACCTATTCCCGTTCTACGGTTTGATTATTGAGTGGACAATAACCTATCAAACATTTGCTAGAGAGAAGATCGAAAATTCAAGCGTTAAAGCCTTGAAGTTTTCGAAAATTAAGAGATAGAACTTCTCTTAATTATGGCCGATATTTTTGAGTAATATAAGTGTAGAAATCGGCCATCCCACACTCTCTATTTATAGATATTTTGGGCTAGGTTATGGCTTCAAAGGTGAATGGATAAGACCCACTAATAATAAACTTTAATCTCACTTTATCTCTAACAAATCCATCTTTTATTCAAATTAGTTGGAATTTGAATAATTTAAAATTAATTTGACCAAATCAAAATCATAACTTAATTTAATTAATTTCTAAGTCATTTTGACCAAATTACATTTAATTAATTGTCTTGGTCAACCTTAGACTTAAATTAATTATTACATTAAGTTAATTTAACTCTAAAATTAATTACTCTTTGGAAATGTAATAAAGTATAAATCTATTATAAATATTTATCGACTCCAATATAGGATAAATATTGAATTATATTCAACCATTCAAACTACAGAGGTAACCCTTTTTGTCATTTATTACTTCCCGCGTTTAAGAATTATTAAATCCATTAATTAATTGAGTTTGCTGACAGTTCATAATTAATTAATATATTTATTTGTGAGTGATACAGTTTAAACTTTGATTATTGCATATGGAATAAATTTCAACCGGCCGGGTTACTTATGCAACAAACCTTTATGAACGTCTCACACGGATTTAATCAACTCGTGTCACCGAGATGTGATTCCATACGATTCACAATCGAGTACTTCTTGCTAAAACAATCACTACTACCCAAGACATGACTTTACAGGGTTAGGAAAAACCCGCAAGTGCTAATGAATGAAAGTAGCGTTTAATTAGTCACATATACTAATGTCATCGTCACAAATTAAGAAATAATTAATTTTCAAGACCTCGTTCTAAGAAACATCACGTAGAACTTATCTCATTGTGAAACCTCTCAATATGTATACACAAAGCATGTGTGTCAGCTTATATATACCGATATCATTCTACGGGGTAAGGTCGACTCTCGCATCAAATGATACAGCAGCCTTTATTGACTAGACTGTCCAAGTCTATCTAGGCTGTGAGCTTTATCCTACAAAGGAGCTGACTGTGTGACCTTATGTGATCATGGATCCACTACACAGTCTACAATTATAGGAAATGGACATGTTTGCAATTTAATAAATAAAGATAATAAATAATAAACCAATAATAAAAACATTTATTCTCATTAAAATGAAATTGAAAACAAGTTTGATACAACGTCCAAACAGTAAGTATGCTTTGAGGTATACAAACCCTAACAAAAACTCTTAAGAAAAATAAAAGAATGCACATACATAACATTTATTGAAACAAAATATTTTCTATTCTATGTTATGTATACTATATGTGTCGCATGACATCTACAAATCTCCCACTTATACCTAAAGCAGGTCCTTTACGTGTCTCACCCCAAATCCATCTAAGTGCCCCTCAAACGTATTATGGTTCAGGATCTTTCTGAGAGGATCAGATAGGTTGTCCTCTGACGCTATCTTGGACACTACTACATTGCCCATCAGCATTATATCACGAATGATATTTTACTTCCTCTCAATGTGTTTACTTGCCTTGTGGGCCTATGGTTCCTCTAAGTTTGCCACTACATCTGAGTTATCAAAATAAACCGTGATACTCAAAAGCATACTTAGAATCACATCTAGGTCCACAAGAAGCTCCCGAGCCAAACTGCTTCTTTTGCAGCCTCAGATGTGGTTACCTATTCAGCCTCCATGGTGGTGTCCGCGATGCATTTATGCTTCAAACTCCTCCATTTGATGGCTCTGCCTTCCAAAGTAAACATATAACCAGAGGTAGATTTTCTTGTGTCCCAAACCATCTGAAAGTTAGAGTCTGTGTGACCCAAGGGACTCAGTGAATTAGCCTGATAAATCAAACAATACTCCTTAGTCCTTTTAAGGTACTTGAGTATGTTATTTACGGCTGTCCAATGGCCCTTTCCTGAGTTGGACTGATATTGTGGTATCATGCCTACGGCAAAGTAGATATACGGTTCTCGTACACATCATAGCATACATGAGATACCGACTGCCGAAACATAATGTATATGTTTCATCTCCTCTATCTCATCAGGTGTCTTAGAACACATGTCTCAAGAAAGAGGAACTCCATGTTTGAAGGGTAAGAAGACATTATTAGAGTCATGCATGCTAAAGCGTCAGAGTACCATCTCGATATATGATTATTGAAATAGGCATAACATTCTCCTTTTATTGTCGCGAATGACCTTAATCCCGAGAATGTGTCATCCCTTTCACATATCCTTCATATCGAATTGATTGGACATATATGCTCTAACATCTGATAACATCTTCTTGACACTTCTGATCAAGAGAATGTCGTCTACGTATAGCACCAAGAAAACAATTGCATTACCCTCATACTTCTTGTACACACAGCTTTCAACAGAGCACTGATCAAATCCATAGGACTTGATAATCTGATTGAAACAAAGGTTCCATGACTGTGAGGCTTGCTTAAGTCCATAGATGGAATTTTTAAGCTTCCACACCATGTGTTCCTTTCCTTGAACTGCATAGCCCTCGGGCTGTTGCATGTGGATGTTTTCTTCAAGACTTTCATTTAAGGAAGCTGTCTTGACATTCATTTGTCATACTTATCAATCCATATATGTGGCTACTGAAAATAGTATACGAACATACTTGAGCATGGCTATTGGAGAGAAGGTCTCATCGTAATCCATACCTTCCTTTTGAGTATAGCCTTTTGCCACTAGTCTAGCTTTGAAGACTATGACGTTTCCGTCAGGTCCTCTGTTCCTTGAAGACCCATTTACTCCCAATGGCTTTGCAGTCTTTAGGTAGATCAACTAGCTTGTATACTCCCTTATCTACCATGGATTGCAGTTCAGAATGCATCGCCTCATTCTAGAGGTGACAGTCCTTATTTTGGACCGCTTTATCGAAATTCCATGAGTCCCATTCATCAAGGCCTTGGGCTGAGTCATATACCTCTCCCATTCCAATGAATCGGTCGGGTTGGAAAACAACCCTCCCACTACAACGAGGCTCCACTATAGGTGGTACAAGTGTTTGGGTTAGTGCTGGTGGTGGTTGTGTTTCTTGTGAATCTGGACTAGCTATAGTTCTCATTTCCTCGAGAACTATCTCGCTTCTGGACTTGTGGTTGTTCACATAGTCTTCTTCTAGAAATCGAGCGTGGGTGCTAATCATGACCTTTCAATCTCTGAGACTATAAAACTCCCACACTTTCGTCTCTCTAGGATAGCTTACGAACAAACATAAGTCAGTACGAGGTGCTAACTTGTCGGCATCCCTTTCTAGCACGTGTGTTGGACAACCCCACACCTTGAGATTTCTTAGACTAGGCTGATGCCCGATCCACAGCTCAATAGGTGTCTTAGGGACCGACTTGGATGACACCAAATTCAATGTGTAAACTGTCGTTTCTAGGGTATATCCCCAAAATGAAATTGGTAACTCTTCATAACTTATCATTTACCTCACCATCTCCATGAGTGTTCTAATTCGTCTTTCTGCTACACCATTTTGATGGGGTCTTCTCGGTGCAGTTAACTGAGATTGAATCTTTGCTTCCGACAAATGGTTCAAAACTCAGCACTGAGGTATTCGCCTCCGCGATCAGAACGCAGACACTTGATAGTCTTACCATGACGATTCTTCACAAGTTCCCTAAATTTTTAAAATTTATGAAAGGAATCCGACTTGTGGTGCATCAAATAGACGTATCCATACTTGGATTAATCATCAATGAAAGTGATGAAATACTGCGCGCCACCTCTGGCCTGGGTTGACATTGGACAACAAACGTCGGAGTGAATGATATCCAACACATCTTTGGCTCTATTTCCTTTGACCTTGAAAGGTCTCTTGGTCATTTTCCCTTCCAAGTAGGATTCACAAGTCGGGTATGACTCTACTTGGAGTTTATCCAAAGGCCCGTGTTCCACTAACTTTTGAATCCTTCTAAGGTTAATATGTCCAAGTCTTAAGTGCCACAGATATGTGACGGGGCTCAGTCGTCATCACCCAGTCAAAATAAATTTATAAGTTTTTATATCCTTTACACTAGGTTCCGCTAGTGGTAATTATAGGGTCGATCCCACAAGGAGTTGGTGTACTCTCTCTTTGTGTCACGATTTATATATTTTTATAATGGGGCCTGCCTCGGGCAGGGAAGTAACCAAGACCTGAAATAAAACAAAAGAAAAGTATAAAGCAAAAAAGATACTTGGCTTGGGCTTAACTTGTTACGCCTTGATCAACTTCATGGTCATTAGTATAAAGATTCTCGTTGCATACACGTGTTGTTGGTTAAAGGCAGATATAAGTCTATGGTTATCCCCCTCGGCTAATCATTACGACATGTCACTTGGACAGCGCAAGGCTCCGGTTCGTCCGCCAACAAACATATCACCAATGCAATCCCTTTTTTTACTCGTCACATAGCCACCAAGGCCCCACCCAGCATACCTTTTCAGCCCAGAAGATAAGAGTTACCCACTCCCTTACCCCCTTGCCCAGGCTCTTGCCCAAGCCAAGCGTACTCCAGTATACCCAACTGGACATTAGCAGGACTGCGCAACCATGGGCACACCATCTCAGACGTCCCATGGTGTTCCCATCCACATCACCACACTGATCCATCTGGCTGGCAATGTTGATCAAGTTGTATAAAAATCAGATCCAGCACTTTAGGAACACACGCATGCAACTACGTTGGCCAAGTTAGACCTCACAATAATAAGTTGATTTTAGCTAAACTTGTTTAACCCAAACAAAGTATTAAAATTACCTAGACATAAATAAAAGAAACGAAAAAGAAAAGATAAAAAGAAACGTATTAGGATTAAATAGAATACGGAAAATAATCCATGGCAGAACCAACCCTGACCAACACAAATAAATACAAGAAAAATAAAAAGTGCCCGAAGGTTTCGTTTCTTCCTCCCTTAGACTCTCAAAACATCAATTTATAATATACTAAGAAATAGAACGAAGAGTGCGAGTGGTTCGTGCAACAACGGCTCTCCTCCACGTATTTCACGTTACGCTGTCATGCTGACTACTGCTGCGACTAGGGCTTTATATAGAAGCTGGAGTGGCTATGGGCCAGGCCCATGACGTTCTGAGCAAGTTAGGGTTTCAAGGGATTTCTTTCCTTGCATAAATATTGTTTCAACTTATCTTAATTAAGTTACTCGCAAGAGAATGAGGTCATTATAGATTAATAAGTTAACCCAAGTTGTATTCTCAATGAAGGCTAAACAGGGCTTTATCTACGTTGTTTAACAAAAAGCAATTAAAGGAATTGGGGTTTAAATGATTAATAATCTAAATTAATTAATACCTAGGCGAGTGAAATTAAAAGAATGGAAAAATGAATTATCTAGGCGAGAATTAAAAAATTAATTAAATTCTAATTCTAAGAACGATGAATTAAAGTAAATAGATCTTGACATGCTTCGATTGATTGATTAATATTGATGATAGAATAAGAGATCAATAATTCAAACTTAATCAAGCAGGAAGCTACGAGAAAGTAAAAACAATAAACAAATTAAGAAAACAATAAGAACTCATGAATTAAACGGGAAATAATGCACTAGAAATAGTATCTGGGTTGAATCACAACCGAATTCACAACGAGAAATAAAGAATGAAGTTCGTAGTTGAAATACCGGAACTAAACTACTGTGTTTTCTCTCTTGGTTCAAAACCCTAGAATGATAAGTTGAACAATAAATCACGCGAGCAACTATATATATGATGGAGACTCCCGCCTGACCAGTGTTCACTAGGGGGTAGTGACCGCTACCCCCAAGTTATGTCTTGAATTCCATCGCAGGGGCTAGCGCCTGTTGGTGGCTAGCGGTCGCTAGCCACACGTTCTGTCTTGAATTCAGCAAGGCGGGCTAGCGGTCACTAGCTCCGCGTTCTGTCTTGGCCATCTTGAGCGAGACAGCAGCCGCGAGGCTCGCAATCTGCCTTGGTCTTCACATTCTCGAGGGCTAGCGGCCGCTAGGTGCTAGCGACCGTTACCCTGGCGCGCTACTTAGCCCTCTTTCTTGTGTTTTGTTCTTGTTTCTCTTCTCGAACCTCGTTAACTCCGTTTGCCGATCTTTACCTAGAATACGAAAATATTGCAACCAAAGGATCACATAGAACAACAAACACACGATAATATTGACTCAACATGCACGAGAAACAAGACCAAAGTAAAACAACCCCCCACACACAATGCATTGCTTGTGCTCAAGCAAGTCTAAGCTCAAAACGATACGGAGATTTCAAAACAAGAAACAAGTTCAACTATGCAACAACATCATATTCATTATGAATGCTTCAAAAGGGATCACAAGACTATACACTAATCGCTACCACGTGTTTCTTGGCAGTTGTTGCGATGAAGGTGAGAGTGATGGAGTTAATGAGAGATGTTATCAGATTAAAGTGTGTTGGAAGTTGTAGAGGTGAAGGTCGGGGGGGGGGGGGGGGCCTAAGGGGTTGTAACGTCTTGAAGAGGAGAGAGTGGGTAGAGGTGGTTATAGTGAGGTAGGTTTTTTTTTACGACTAGAGAGGGTTTCTTGGCAGTTGTTGCGATGAAGGTGAGAGTGATGCAGTGAATGAGAATAATGAGGGAAGTTGTGGGATTAAAGTGTGTTGGAAGTTGTAGAGGTGAAGGTGGGGGTGGGGTTGTAACGTCTGGAAGAGGAGAAAGTGGGTAGAGGCGGTTATAGGGAGGTAGGCATAAAAGCGGCAGACACTTGATTGCCCTGACTGACACGCTGACGTGGGGTGGCAGTTACTTTTCAGTGTAACAATCTCCTACGGTGCTTCATCTCCTCGTTTCTCGAAGTTGGTCAAGAGGAATATCAAGACAAAAAACTAGGGTTTTCTTGGGGCGGGAAAATTTCTTTCCCGGAGTTGGTCAAGAGGAATCTCAAGCCAGAATCCTTCTTTACCTCCACTCACACACTTTGCTTGAAGCCTTCTTGAGGCAAAGTGCTAGAATTGGTCAATTGGGTTTCTGGGCTAAAATGCAAAAATAAAATACACCAAAAATAAAACGAATTAAAAACGAAATAAAAGAGAAAAACAAAAGCGATAGAAATGCCAAGTTGCCTCGTGGCCAACGCCTTGATTTAACGTCGTTGGCATCGACATAGTGCTACTTCTTGATCAAACTTCATCAGTAAGACCTTCTGGGGCAAGGTTCGTGACTTCTTTCCCAGAGCTCAGTCGTTATCACTGTGGTCAAGATAAATTTATAAGCCTATACTATCCACTAGGTTCCTCTAGTGGCAAGTACAGGGTCGATCCCACAGGGAGTTGGTGGATTCCTCTCTCGATGTCACAAATTGGGGTTTTGAGTATGGTCTTGCCTTGGGCAAGAAGTTGTAATCATGTAGAAAGTAAAATACTGAAATATAAATAACTAAAAAGAAAACATTGAGATAGTTAAATAAAAAGCAACTTGACTTAGGTTAGAATCATTGAGTCTTGACTTATGTCTTGATCATCGGTGCAAAGTTGTTCGTTGTACTAGCATGTCATTGGTTAAAGGCGAGCATAAAAATGAGGTTTTACTTCTACCACCTAAACGCATCACTCATGCAACCCCCTTTTTAATCGTCACGTAGCCACCTAAGCATTACCCAACATACCTTTTCAGCCCAGAAGGTAAGGGTGACTCACTCCCTTATCCCCTTTCCCCAAGATTGCTCATTGACCAAGCTTACTCCAGCATATCCAAATAGGCATTAGCGGGACTCCGCAACCATGGACACACCATCTCAGACGCCCATCCCATGGCGTTCCCACTTACATTACCACGTTTATCCCTCTAGCTGGCAAGCAGGGAGTCGCTAACACTTGGAGTTTCCAGCTCGCAGTTGTAACTTGATCTTGCCCAAGACTGCTACTGGACAGACCCGAGGACTTGATCAAGTTGTATAGGATTCAGATCCAATGCTTTATGAACATGCCAATACAACTATACGTGCAATTAGACATCTCAAGACATTATAAGTTTGGACTCAATTCATCTTTCCCAAGTTAAGTTTAATAAATCTAGCTACTCATATGAAAAGTAAAGAACACAAACGAGATAAATAAAAACATACTTGTATTGAAATAGCAAAGGTACGAGTTTACCAAAAGATTCTCTTGTCAGGACCAACATTAACAGAGATTAAATAAAGTGTTTGCCCTTTAGGATTTGTTTCTTCCTCCCCAACACTCATTGAAATAAAGCCTAGACTAAGGATAAGAGCAACTGGGCGTCGTCCCTCCCTTGAATGCGTGCGTCACTGATTCATAGTGTGAGTATTTATAAACCTTCATGGGCTTAGGCTTCATGGTAGTGGTAGCTAGGGTTTACTGCGAACTTTCCTTCCTAGTCATATTTTCCGCGTCGAAGGAGATGCTCAAAATCCTCCAAATATTTCGTGGAAGGAAAGGGAGATCTTTTCCCTTTTCCAAGGAAGGAAAGAAATCCGCCACAAATCCCAGCGTCTTGCCCGTCGTCTTCTGCGCTCCCGGCTGCTTCACTCTGTCTCCTTATCTTGGCCAATGTGCTCCTCTTGCCCCCAACGGTTGCAGTGTGATCTCCAGCGGTACCTTGCCTTGGACTTCAGATTGCCTAAGATACTCCGTGTATAAACGTGTCTCTTTCTTGAGATGACCTGCAATCTTGACTTGTATCCTGCCAGCCCAGACTCGTGTCCTCCCAAACACAAAACAAGACACAAACAAAGGAAAATTACTCGATCTAGACCTAAAACAAGACACAAAAAGGGCACGAAAAATAGGCTCGTCATCAACTTATACATACCGATATCATTCTGCAGGGTAAGGTCAGCTCTCGCATCAAATGATCTTGCAGCTTTTACCGACTAGATTGTCCAAGTCTATCTAGGCTGTGAGCTTTATCCTACAAAGGAGTTGACTGTTTAACCTTCTGTGATGATAGATCTAATATAGAGTACAATTATAAGAAATGTATTTGTTTGCAATTTAATAAAGAAAGATAATAAATAACAAATTAATGTTAGAATCATTTATTCTCATTAAAATGAAACTGAAAACAAGTTTGATACAACGTCCAAACAATAAGTATGTTTTGATGTATACAAACCCTAACAAAAACTCTTAAAAAAATAAAATAAAACAATGCACATACATAACATTTATTGAAACAAAATATTTTTTATTCTATGTTATGTATGTGAAATTTTCTAGTAGTGGGAGTACAAGATCTTGATAAAAAGATATATAAATATGACTCTCGAACAACTCGAGACACACATGATGATCGCGGCCCAAATCAAAAGCAATTGGATAAATAGTTCATCTTTATTTTTATTAATGTAATTTTATAATTTTAATATTGTTTTTTAATTAATGTAATTTTAATTCTAATTTAGTTTTTATTAATGTAATTATAATGCTAATTTTCGTTTATTAATTAATGTATTTTAAATTTAATGTTGGTTTATTTATTTTTAAATTAAAATTAAATTAAATTTGAAATTAAATTTAAATTTAATGTTTATTTATTTTCAATTTTAAATTTAAATTAATTTAATTGATAAAAACATTTTTTAAAAAAAAGAAAATTAAAATACAAAATACCCGAAATCAAAAGACTTCGATTATGACACATTTTGCAAATCTCCCTCAAAATCATGGAAGCCTCAAAATTGTTTTACCAAAATGCATGGGATGCTCTTAGTGATTCTGATAATTTTTCTTTTAACTGAAATTTCAAAATATCAGTTTTGAGTTCTCCTATAATTTATCTTTGAAGTGGTTGTAGGCCATTAATGGTGAAATAAAATGGGTTACGTAAAGCATAAAACAGTGCAAATATATATGGATTATTATACATATTTTTCCTCCACAAAATAAGAACAAACACGCTACTAAATATTATAACAATTACTTTGAATGCGACGTACAAGTAGAAAACAAGCTAGCACCTGTGGACTGTACCACTAATTTATGTTAATTGCATAATATCAATATGCAAACACACAAACACTGGGAGAATCCACATCAGAACTTCACCTGACTCAAGGCCTCGTGCAGTGATTTTCGTAAGAGCATTCCCGCGGTTTCGGATTTGGATTTAGGTTGGGATCGCAACCTCTTTTACCTTGATATGAATTTCCTTTGCAATAGCCTTTCGTTTTATCAATGATCACAATACTAGTTCTACGTTTAGGAGGCGTCAGCAGAATCCTTCGCGCAGTTTCAGACTCCATCAAGAACTCATCGGCGCCCAGCATGTCGTCGGCGACTGTGGTGGCATTGTTGCCTATGGCGTCGGCGCTGCTGAAGAGGAGGACGGCGAGGGAAAGAGCTAGAGCCACTACAATCGCCGTCATCAAGTGGAGAGAAGCCTTCTTCATTTTATGGAAATTGTTTTTTCTATCTCAGAATAGGAGTAATCAAGTTGTTATATATAAAAGATTTTTTGAAATTTGTTGACGTAAGTGGATTAGAAATGGATGGAAATTAGTTACGACAAATGAGTAGCATGTGCAATAATGCAGAGCGGAGGTGTTGGTCTTGTCGGTAACGAATCTCTTACTTTTGATAAAGTTAAGTTAAGCTATTAATCCTCAGTTGAAGTTTAAACAGATGGCCCAGTTTAAAGTTAAGATCTCAGTTGGCCAAGGAAGTGGGACGCGCGGTTAACATCCTTTGTTCAAGTTTAAATTGGCATTTGTTTTAGCAGTAAAACGTAAAAACTATTATTACTCATAAATGAAGTGGAACTCTATATATTAATGTTTGGTAGAAGTTATAAGATATGGCAAGATAGATAAAACTTAGATAAGTAAGCTGGGCTAGGTAAGATAGAAGTCTAGCTGTAGGATTTAAATGTCGGTTACATACATATTTTTATTTAAGAGGTGTATGGTACGACTTAATTATGACCATTAATCACTCAAGGCACATATCCAGTAATAAATAACATTTGTTTTAATGTTTATGTACATCGATTATTTATTGCTCAGAACAAATATAATTGTATAAAAAAAGTTATTGCGCATTAAACTCACTATCGGCCAACACACGCCCTCCACTCCGTATTTTTATTTAAGAGGTGTATGGTAATGGTACGACTTAATTATGACCATTAATCACTCCGTATTTCAAACACTTTATTTTAATGTGTATGTACTTGGATTATTTATTGGTCAGAAAATAAATAGAATTATACAGGAATCATGTGGCAAATAATTATGTGGTGGTATTTGTTTTTACTCGTTTTATTGAGAGTGAACAATAGCTGGATAAGAATTTAATTATAGTAATAATTTATTTAAATTTAATCCAATTAAAATAATGATAAAATCAAACTGATTCAAAAAATTTGCACTTTGATTTTGTTCGTTTTCCGTTCTCTAAGTGAATGTTATATAAAATAAACAAAAGTAATTAATTAATTAGTCAGAGGAATTTTTAAAATCTGCTCAACTTTATATGTAACAGTAATTTATAACATCGAGTTAAGAGTGAGAAAATCAATCTATTCAAACACATTAAATTGTTAAATTTTGTTTATTCTTATTTTGTCTGATTTTCTTTTAATAATATGTTTTTATTTTATACTCATTCTTTAAAATTCGAAACCTTGTGATTATTTTATAAATGTAATCTCAGCTTATTAATACAATTAATATCTTAATTAGTCCATAAAATTGTTATTTATTTTTTAATTTAATCATCTGGTTTAAATTGTTCATTCTAATTATAATCATCTGATGTAAAATGGATGGAGATTTCACTTATTATCATATGGTTTATTTCTTTTTATTTTTAGTAGGTGGAATCTCCATCCATTTTACACAATTCAATTTAACATTTTAATATCATGCTTAAATGAAGAGAACAATTAATTCCTCTAGCTAATTAATTAACTAATTACTTTATATATATATATATATATAGAATTCATTTAGAGAACACCCAAACAGTAATATCTTCATTAATTATAATGAACTGATATGGTATTGAATTTACCTCATAACATAGCAAATAATTCCAACATAAAATAAAAGGGGTGGTTGAAAATTTTAAAGGTGGCTAGGCCTGGCCCCACATTACATACGGGCAGTTTTCGTACTTACTGCCATTAATAGTAATTAATACTAATCTATCTCACTGAGTGTAATCAAACATATTTATTACTATGATAGACGAAGTAAATAATAAAGTGATAACGGGCAAAACTACCCATTTTTAAAATGGTACATGTATGAATTACTTAAAACTTAAGTTATATGTCAAAATTATTCACTTTTCCTTTAAAAAAGCATAAGATTCCATTATACATGCATTAATTTTTGAAAAAGTAAGACCATAAAATTCACTATAACCGCCGGCATTAACGAGTTATAAATCATCCACCGCTCGATTGTCTAGCCACCGGTGGTTCTTATTTAGCCAACGGTTGTCCATGTTTTATGCATAACATAATATATAATGCTAATATTATGGACAACCGCTGGCAATACATGGCCAGAACTCATCCACCGTTGGTTTGCCTTGCCAGCGGTGGTTCTTCGTTTGCCAGCGGTTGTCTTTGATTCCAATACATAATGCTATCATAAAGCATAATATGTATCTAGATATGTTGTTGTATTTCATTGTTGGAGTTTGCCATTTCAGACTAGCAGTGAATGAAAAAAGATGGTCTGCAAACGGTGGCAATTGAAGCAATGCAGACTAACAATACACCAATAGGTGGAAAGAGAGAACTTGATGATGGATCTGGAAAATAATTCAATGAGATGGTGGCAATTTGATGGAGCGGTGGAAAAAGAAAACCAGCGATGGAGAGGGAGGGAGCCAAGGCAGCAAGCAGTGATGACAGAAATGTGAAGAAGAAGATGAACGTTATGGGGAAATGTTAAATTGCATGGGCCCCACAGAATAAATGGGTATACAAATAGTTGACCACTTTTTTAAAGTGACTATTTTTTACATGAATATTTAGTTTTGGGTATTTTGAACATACATACCTTTTAAATTGGGTATTTTTAATTTTTACCCAATAATAAAATTGCAAAAATATAGGACCACTCTTCTTGTGGTGGAAATTGGCTTTAGGTGATTTCGTAGGAGAATGGTGATTGTAAATGTGTGTGCTAAATTGAAGACATCTCAACAACTTTCAAGATATTTTTAGGATCATTTGAATTCATTCTATTTTCCCCAAGAATGGCAACAAAAAAAGTCATTTAACCTTTTTATTTATTTACTCTTTCCATCTAATAAGTAGACGTATTTGTTTTTGGCTCGTATACTAATATTTAGTTATAATAACTTTTGAAGATAGAGTTTTGTGTTTTAAAACTTGCCAAAATAGAAATATGTCTAATTGGACAGGATGTTCCGGAAGTGGGAATATCTAAATAGATATTAAACACCTCTTTTAATTAAACAACTATTAGTTTATGATTAATTAACTCTTTAAAATAATAGCATTGCAGGATCCGCCAATATTAATTGATGCAATAGCCAACAAAACATAAACTAAAATTGGGGTGCAATTGAGAAATTACACATACATTTTTGTTGTATTTACTATTTAGTAGAAGCAAATTTATGGTTGGCGAATACATGTGAAAAAGGATAGTGTAATTTTTTAAATATTTATGTAGTCCTTAATTAGTAAGTTAGTGATAATTAAAGCATATAAAATAACAAAATTGGAGAATAATAGAGTGAGAAATTTAAGAAAATGCAGAGAGCGAAAAACTACAAAATACTAACATTAGGGTTACATGAGTATCATCATCTACCACATTCTATAAAAAGTTAGTCATTTACCACTAGATTGCACAATTCACTGGTCTTAAAACAAATTGCATAGTTTATGAGTTAATTGTCCAATAATAGTAGCAATATTTGGTTAATTTATTGGATGATTGAGTGGGCCAGCCATGTTGGAAGAGCACATGGGACATCAAAATTAACACCATTCAAATGAAACTTAGTTTTAGCTATGAACGAAGAAATTGAAGAATGCACAATACTTCTTTACTCTTTAGCACAGTAAATGATGTTGAGTTTAAGTCCAATTATTATAGACCATTACAATGACACCCCAAAATGTCACGCTCCTCACCACATGAGTATGCATGTTTGACTATAAGACAAGATTCGGAACAAAAATTCTAGCTTAAGTAGCATCTTCTTGGCAACCAAGACCAAACATTAAGACAACATTTTAAAAACACAAATCATGTCTGATCAAGAGATAAATACCTCAGTGGAGATGAGCGAGTGAGCTTCCATTACACCCCGATACTTCTCTGCCTCATCATATCTCCCACTCTTGCAGAGGCTGATAATTGCTGAACTAATATGTTCACTAGGAGATATCGACTTATACTGCATCTCACCCAAAAGCTTTACGAGCCCCTCCTTATCATCAGCTCTACAGTAACCAGAAACGAGATGAGAATATGTATCTTCATCGGCACTAAACCCTTTCTCCAACAACAATGTCAGCATCTCATCAGCGGCCCTTGTCTCTCCATTCTCACAAAGCTTCCCAAACATCATGTTAACCGCTGAAGAGCTAGGGAGAAGCCCTATCCTCATCATGTGTTTGCAAAACTCCAAGCTATCCTCCAACTTTCCTTCTAAAGAACATATTTTGATCAAATGATTGAATGCCTCATCCGAAGGCTTGAATCCCAATTGTTCTATCTCTTCGAAAAGCCCAATTGCCTCATCAACCCTTCCCTCATCGCAATATGCCCCAACAAAAAAACTACACACAAAAGCATTCTCCCTAAAGCCTCTCTTAAGCATTTCCTCATATATTTCCTTAGCAGCAGTCAGATCCCCCATCTTAACCTTCGCAAACACAACAAGCGAGTATGATATCGTATCCAAGATCATGCTTTTCAGCAACATATGCTTCAAAAGAAACAAACCATCCTCAATTCTTCCCTTCTCAATCATTTCATACACCAAACAAGTATTCACAATTAGTTGAGGAGCAGAACACCTCTTCCCATGCATTCTGTCTACAATAGTGAGAAATCTATCCATTTTTCCTTCTTTACATAATGTGCTAATCATGATCCTCACTGTAAACTCATTAGGGCATTTTCTTATCTTAATCATGAGCTCATACACACCCCAAACTAAATCAACATTCCCAGATTTTTGCAATACATGCAGCAAAGAATTGAAACTAATCACGCTCAACACAAACCCATTATCATACAACAATTCACAAGCATCAAGAATACCATCAATGATTCTCAACTTAGCACAAGTTTGCACAAACAAGTCAAATACCAAAGGGACCGAATCAACAATCGTGTAACTCTCCATCAACGAATCAAAAACTTCAAATATACGAGAGTTACCATCGAGAGAATCTTTCGCCAAAACGGAGTCGAGCATTGCTTTAGCATCCTTGATTAGCCCTCCTCTCACCAAAATGTGGATAATCAAGCAGTAACTCGAAAGCCCGTGCTCCAGATTCGTTTCTTTTGCCATCCAGTGGAAAATTTTGAGGGCCTTTTTTGAATTAATGGGTTCCTTAAGCTGCAACAAAATGTTTGCAACTATAGTGTTCGTGACTTTGACTGAACCAAATTTTTGTGATAGGGTTTTCCAGCTTTCGCCACTGTAAAGAATCGATATGGAGATAATTCCATCATTTTCATTGATTTTGTGTTGAGATAATGTGTGAATTGAAAGAGGGAATGGAAGCGAAATACATAATTAGTTTTTTGCGCGAAAATATTCGAATCAAATTAGCCATTGGAAGTGGAAGAAGCAGAGCAGTGAGGAATTAGGCAACTTGTGATACTCATCCTCCGGCATCAAAGAGCTGAACAATATACCAATGCACAATCAGAATCAATCAGTTCAAAACAAATATATAATAATCTCAGTGACTTTTAATGAATACAAACATCCATCTCTTCAATCTATTGATCTAAAAAGCAAGATTTCTGAAACCCAATTTTGTTCACCTATTCTATATCAAAAGATTCCCACTAATTCATTTGCTAAACTCTTATCTCCTCGTCCAATAAAACGAACTACTTCTTATGAAATGAAAAAGAAAGCACAGAGGAACGTAGAAACTCTACATCATAACCAATCCATTTTCCCAATAAACAGCAACTTATTACAATATTTAATACTCACCATAAATTAACTGCAGCGAGTCCAAGAGGCTCCTCCATGATGAGAGAGAAGAGACGGAGGCAAAAGATGCTCCCATTGATCTTGGCACGTTACCAAAAATGAAATGATATTAGTACAAATAATTAGGGTATAATCTTATTAACTTACATTTAATTAATTAAAATGTGAAAATTTGAATTTATAATCAAATATTTAAAACATTTAATTAATATAAATTTTAAAAAAAATATTAAAATATTTATTATTACATACTTAAAACCATTTGCATTAAACTTCGTGCCAAGAAAAAAATGTATCATTATAAGTGAGAAAGAGGGAGTATTTTTTAATGTAATACCCCGCTATTTTTGTAGAAACTATCTCGTATTAAATATTTTGTCGTTAATTAAGTTCCGCTTATGAATAAGATATCGATTAGCAAATTGATAGTGCTAATTCCCATTAGCATAAATTGAACTTGTTTCAATTTAAATCCCATCGTGAGTGAGAGTTTAACATAAGATTAAAATCCTGATTATTTAATTTTTAGGATCGCTACTATTAATTATCCTCAATTAGATTAATTATTATTAAAGATTAACTTAAGAGAACTATGTTGGGGAAAACTATATAAGATTTCACTATTATATATAAATATATACTATATATCAAGGTTTTAAAAGGCGTTTTTCTATTGAGGCATGAGGCATAAGCCTCAAGGCAAACCGAAGCGTACACTTGAGTTGTAAATAAAAAAATCACACATAATCATATCTAATATCATAAAAACATAAAAATAAAATCTCAACAAGTTATAAGTTTTTAAAATCTTAAATTTAACTTCCTAAGAAAGAGGTGAATCGCGCCGCTGCTGCTTTGCCGGTGGTGATAGTAGAGATTTGAGAGTACAGAGATAGTGTAATGGCGCTAGTGACTCACTTGAGAGTCAAAATTAAATTTTTAACCTAATTTTTATTTTAATTGTTGTTGTATTGTTTAATTCATTGCATTTGGGACAAGTCCATTAATAATTGGATTAAATAAAAGAAAGCTCATTCACAATTAAATGAAAGAAACCGTAGCACATCTATTTTCAGCCCAAAAACTATAGAAAAATAGCTTAATTTTCTGCATACGTGAAGCGTCCGCCTCTCGACCGCCTCGCGTGACTCGAAGCGCAAGCCTCAACAGGACATGTGAGGCGCTGCCTCAAGGGCGTTTTTTGCACGAGGCGTCCCGAGCACGCCTCGAGAACGCCTTTTATAACAATTATATATATACACTTTCGAGGATTCAATTGTAGGATTCAATTGAAGAAAAGATAATGGGCAATCTGCCACCAGATTTGCATATCCAACAAACAAGAATATCTCAGTTTACATATAAACTCAGAAAATTCATTAGTATGAAATCTAGAAAAAAAATAATAATAAGCCATTAGAAGGCAATGGAGGATTTATAACTTAGAACACAAAGAGCTCAAGAACCTAATCAATAATATACTCACATATTTAGTAAGCATTTAATATGAAAGCTTCAGGTGCTGTCGTTTCTATCAGGAGTGAGAAACCAAAATAAATCAAAAGCTGAGAAGATTTAAAATCTGTGATTTACAACAATAACAAACTTCAGATTTTAATAAATAAAATCTAGGCTTCTTGCTCTAGAACACTTAATCAACCAAAATGAAGTCATGCATTTAGAAAGAAGAGCATAAATTGAAATCTTTGAAGAGCAGGATCTGATGATCTTTGAAGTAGGACTTACACCCAAAAATTTTAATAAACCAACATTTAATAGGAAATTAAAACATGCAAAAAGGGGAAAGGGACTTAACATAAATCATAAACTTAGCCAAAAATACGAAAAAAAAAGGAAATAAAATTTGAAAATCCTACCTGCACAAGAATCTGGAAGGAATAGGGCGGCGGTGACAGTTGGGGCGAGGAGAAGCTCCGGCGACAGCTCCTTGAAGCTTCTCTGCGGCTGGGAGGCTATGACGGCTGCCCTGCAGCTGGGAGGCGGCTGCGGTTTGTTGGATATTTTAGTGTAATTGGATTGACTTGTTTGATCGATGTCGTCATAACAATACATCGTATAAGTTTGGTGGTGCGGAGTGCACGCTTATATGAGGTTGTTAAGACGGGGGTTCGGGGGCAGCGCCCCCGATAGCGGGGTCCAAGGGGCGGCAGCCCCTGGCGGGGTCCAAGGGGCAGAGCCCCTGGCTGGGGTTGAGCTGGGTGGCATTCTCTGGGAAATTCAGAAAGCATGAGCCAGCGACCGCTGGCTTCCCAGCGGTCGCTGGGTGGCTCTCGCTGAAGAAGGCAGAATGCAGTAGCCAGCGACCGCTGGCTTCCCAGCGGTCGCTAGGTAGCCGTTATTTGCGCGAATTTAAATGTTCCTGGCGTGATTTCTGTATGAACAGACGTTTTCTTTCCCTCCCATTGATCAAAAACTCCTCTATACAAAGCATACTAAAGTTCAACTCTGAATTGTATCCGATTGGATAATTCGACAGTACCGTCGAATTGATTCGATCTGAAAGTGATCACACGCCTTTCAGAGCATCCGTTTGTTTGTTTCTTTGTCTACTTCATTTCCTTCATATTCTGTAATATCCCCAACACGGTTACCTTGCAACCGAGAGACAGAGTGAAGGTGGGGCTGCTGTGTCGAATGGAGTGAGTGAGGGAGTCACCGAGGAAGATGAGGGTTGAAGATGCGAGGAATTTTCAGAGAATAAAGAGAGGAGAGGGAGAGAAACTAGGTCCCTTCAACCATCAACCTAGTTTTTCAATTATCTTTTAAAAACTACTCCCTCCGTCCCGCTAAAAGCGGCCAAAAAGGGATCGGTACGGAGATTAAGAAACTAAAGTGTTGTGTGTGAATAAAGTAGGAGAGAGGTAGTTTAAAGGTAAAAACTTTTCCTTTTTAGGAAAGTGGCCACTTTTAGTGGGACGGCCCAAAAAGGAAAAATGGCCACTTTTAGCGGGACAGAGGGAGTAACTTACTTTTCTTAGTCTTCTCCTCCAACAATAAATCTAATTTTTAACTTTTTAAAGGCCCCACCATAATAAATTTATATTTTTCAATTAAATGTATTTATCTTATTTCAATATTTAAATTGCACATTAGACAATAAAAAATAAACATTTAAATTATATAATATAATAAAAAAAATAATTATAAATAATAATTAAAATGATATTAATTAAATTCAAATGATTTCACTAAAATTAAAATTGCATTACTAAAATTAATATTACATTAATAAAATTAAAATTACATTAATTAAACAATACATAAAAACATAGTAATATAAATTAAATTAATACCCAATTCTACAAATCATTGATATTAAATTGTACTCAAATATGTTGTTTTAAATTTTCCTGAAGTTGTATATGGACTTACGAAAATGCTCACCCGCCCGCGGCGGGCGGGGTTAATGCGCCCACGAATGATGTGGCATGCCATGTAGATATATATTAAATTCTTAATATTTTTTTTTATTAATTATCACTTTCCGACTAGGGTTCATTGTTTAGGGTATAGTTTAATACTATTCAATAAAAATTAATAATAAAAAATAAATTTAACAAAGAAATGAAAATATAGTAACTCACATGTTGATGTGGCAATGACGTGACATTGCCACATCAGCCGCGGGCACATTAAGATGTGCCCGCCGTGGGCGGTGGAGCATTACTGTATGGACTTAAGTATTTGTTAAATCATTGTGATTTTTCAGATAATTTTCAAATGCTTCCCAATTATTGGTACCCATTGGTATTGGTTGTTGTGGAGTTGCGTCTTCTTCCGACCAATTGACCGCTTCATCACCTTCATCCTCAATGATCATGTTGTGCAAAATAATACATGTGAGCATTATATTGCGGATGCCGTCCTTGAAATAAGATAGGACGGGACACTGAACTACTGCCCAACGAGATTGTAACACTCCAAACGCTCGTTCTATGTCTTTTCTTGCAGCCACTTTACTCTTTGCAAAATATTTTCTCATCGGATCAACTGGTGCTGGATAACTCTTGACGAATGAAGCCCAAGTCGGATAGATGCCATCAGTCAGATAATATCCTTGGTTATATGTTTGACCATTCACTGTGAATTAAACTGTTGGCGCGTTCCCCTGAAGAAATTGATTAAATAACGGAGACTCATGAAGAACATTGATATCATTACTTGCTCCGGCGACACCAAAGAAAGAATGTCATATCACAAATCTGCTGATGCCACTGCTTCAAGAATTATTGTAGGAACTCCTTGATCGCCTCGTGTATGAAACCCCTTGAAGGCGTTAGGATAATTTCTCCACTCCCAATGCATACAATCGAGACTCCCCAACATTCCAGGGAAACCATGTCTTTCTTCATGCATTTGTAGTAATTGTTGAATGTCTGCTTCATTTGGTGCCCTCAAATATTGAGCACTATAATTGACAATCATACACCTGCAAAATTTATGTAGACATTCCAACGCAGTACTCTCACCCATACGCATGTACTCATCAAGTGAGTCACCAGGTGCTGCATATGCCAATTGTCGAATAGTTGCGGAGCACTTCTAAAGTGGTGATAAACCACTTCTTCCAGTAGCATCTTGTCTCAATGTGAAATATGGTGAGTAGTTGCTCATTGCATCAACGATCTTAACAAATAACTCTCTCCGCATTCGGAATCGCCGACAAAATAGATCATCATCGTATATGGGTTCGTCACAGAAATAATCACGAATGAGACGATCATGATCGCTTTCACGCTCTCGATCTCTGTATTTTCTCGAAGCGCTTCGCCGTCATGAAGGTTGAGCTTCTGCTTCATTTGCATCAAGATGATCGATCATCTCTCGCATGATTGGATTTGTTGCTAAAAAATGGAACCATGTCTTCCACATTTCATCAATTTCACTAGGATTGTTTGACATTTTTTGTGTTATTTTTGGATGAATGAAAATATATTGTATATATAGCAAAAAAAATTGATAGTTGTGGAGTTAGGTGAGTAATTGTGGTAAGTAGTATGTGTAGTTAGGTAGTGTGTTGTAAAGTTGAAATAAATTTATTGCACCACTAATTTAAATTGACATAATTAAATTACAAATACTAAAGACGCGTAATTGAACATACATAAGACACACAATACATATTACAAATACTTAAGACACATAATACTTAAACTCCGGCTAATCATTAAGACACATTGAAATTAGTTTCATCCATATTTAGCTTTGATTTCGTCTACCATCTTGTTATAACTATATAATTGTGCCTCCGACATGCCAGTAGTATCCTTACTGCAAAACTCCATGTTTTGGAGTTTAAGTTGCTTTGCTTGAATGTTTAATTGTCTATCCATAACCTCTTGCAAATTCTTCCACTTCTCATCATTTGTCGATGATGTCATTTTCGCCTTTTAGCAAGTCGTTTAGCTCTTTGTTGTCCCATCGGCCGCTCACGACATCGAGTATCAGTAGAAGACGGACTATCTGTTTCAGAATTCTTGGATTTTTTTTGAGGATTTTGTGGCATTTGTTGAGGAGCCCATTTCTCGCAAGTTTGGATGATTTTCCAAACGTGCAACCACCTGAAATCCTTGTTTTTAGGATTGTCGTTTCTCCATGCTTTCTTTGCCGCCTCCAATACATCATCGTGGCATTGTCTGCTCGCTCGATTGCTCCAGAAATTATTATAGATACCTGCCCATTTATTAATATCTGGCATGATTCTGTAATAATAATTTTTTACATGCGTGTGACTTCGCGAAGCAGTGCCCGCTGGCCTATTCTGATTGTAGTATGCACAATCTTCTCCCATAACTCCTTTTGCTTTTGACCATTGCCAATAATGGAGTGGGTGCTGGTATTGTACCAAGATTTTACAAGAAGGATGTCGTCATTATGCGTCCACGGCGTTTTCTTTTCACTTGATATTGCAGTGGATTTACCAACTTCACCAACAACAACAACATTATCATCATCATCAATAGGTGGAATTTGTAAAGAATACGGAGGAAAACTTGATCCAGAGGGACTGCTGAATGGAATTTATTGAGAAAAAGTTGGAACACCAGATGAGTTGAATGGATATTGTTGAGAAAAAGTTGGAACACCGGGGGAGTTGAATGGAACTTGTTGAGAAAAATTGGAACCACCGAGCACATTGAATGGCACTTGTGGAGCAAACGTATAAATAACAGAATTATTGAATGGCAGTTGTTGAGAAAAATTAGAACCATGAGGAGAGTTGAACGCCAATTGTTGAGCCATCATCTCTAGCATTTGATAGTTCATTAGAATTTGTTAGTGATTGTAAGGTATTTGACGAGATTGTGAAATTGGATAAGGACCTTGAAAATTTTGGTTTTCAGAAGCACTAGAGTCGGAATTTTGCGAGCTTGAATCTGCCATTTTACTAGTGGAAATGGAGAGAAATAAAAAAAAAGAAGAAAATATGTTTGGAAGATGTGTAAAAATGAAGTGTTGAAGAACACTATTTATAGACTAAAAAAAATTATATCCGTTGAACTTAACAGTCATATTAATATATATTACTAAAATAATACTCCGCCTCACTTCATTAGTCCCATTTGATTATTTTAATACACTCAATTGAATATAAATTGGGACTAATGAAGTGGGACAGAGGTAGTAATATTATATTTTAAAATAATATATATCCGTTGAACACTATTTATAACATTTTCTAAACCCATATCATCAAATATTTAACTAAATAAAATGTGTATGTGCTCTTTTTATAAAGATCTGACATTCACTAGATGCGATTTATCAAGAAATTCAAATTTATACAAAATTCTAGTTTTGGACATGGTATTAATTAAACCACGTACATTAAGATTTATGAATATGGTGCAATTATGAGACAATATTAATAATAAAGAAATTTCCACCAAGTATTCTTTAAATATTAATGTCCCCAATTTATTACTTCTATTTTATTTTATTTTCTGAGAAATTAAAACTTATAAAAATAAAAAAATAATTAAAGAAAAAAAGACAAGAGCAGAAGTTAATTACTTACCTTAATTACTGTAACACTCGAGTATTTTATACCTGGCTTATAGGTGTTTAAAAATTCTAAGAATAAATTTTTGGATTAGAAACTTTATTTTGAAGCTTGCTGCCAAGTTTCAGCAAAAACGGAGACCAAATCTCTGCTCTTTCGAGAACCGGCTTATACTTTTATAACGGGTAGCAAGAGCAAATACGGTATTCATTCGCCCGGATTTGAAGTTCGAGACGAGATATGGACAAAGCGCAATAATTTACATACACTTTTATCGCGGTACGGACCATACGCGGAACTTTTTATTTTTCGCCGTTCGGTGAATAGTAAAACCGAGAACTCGAGAAATCGAGAAAACTCCTATTTATCGATTTTGATAACACGAGTAATGAGAAAATTCTCAAGAAGTTTAATAAAATGAATTTCAGAAGAAACGAAGTTTTTAATTAATATTTATCAAGAAATCGAGGAACAAGCATTTTCTCGGTTTACGTACAAATCGATCGGGCCAAACCCCGACTTTAGTTCACGAGAGACAAAGATGTTTTAATGAGTAAGAAAGACGAGTGTGTTGATTCCCGTTTCAACTGAGATAGATAAATAACAAAGAATCGGATCGAAAATATCTAAAAGGCGAAAAGACGATTTTGCCCCGGATACTTTAGATATTTTAGGTGGGCAACTTGTGGCCTATAAAAGACCACAAAAGTCACCCCCAATTCAGATTTTTACGTGAGATAAAGCAGCCCCATTCTTCATTATTCACGTGAGCAAGAAGGAGGAAAAGGCTAAGGAGTTTTGCTCCGATTCTCGTCCCGTTCGTCTCGTTTTTCAGATTTCTTCGAAATCTAATCCAATAGAAAGGTAGCCCTTGATCTTATCTACGTTTCTATGGTTTTATTTTCATGATTTGAGCATGATAAAAAAAATGAAATAGGGGTTGCCCTCTTTTCGATTTTATCGAGTCGAGCCCGAATCGAGAAATGTCGAGAATTAATGTTGCTCGTATGAGTTAGATAAACATGTGTTTTAAGTTTCAATGAAATCTAAGCATGTTAGGTTTTGAGAAGTTAACTTGAGCTCGTCGTTTTATATGTTTTCGATTTTTCTCGGATGAATCGAATTGACGAGAATGTATGTAGATTATATACGAGTATTATGTGAATATACGGAAATTAATCGTGCATGTTTAAAAAAAAGAGAAAGGGGCGACAGTTTCTGCCCGGGTTTTGTCTCGTCGTTTTAAGTACAGAATGAGTAGAATTTTTAACATAATAAAATACTAGATCGAGTTAGGAGTAATCTCCAACTTGAATCACCCCGTTTCGTTGTGTTTTCGATTTTTTATGAATTTTTCAAAATGGTTGCGCAAACTGCCAATTCCAGCGAAAATCTGGAAATTTATCTAACTTTGAAAATTCGTGAAAAATAGAGTAAAATGATTTTATGTGTTTTGTCTTCGGATTATAAAACTTTACGATGTTATGGTCACTTTAAAGTTTGATTCAATACTATTGGAATTATTTCCAATTTATTATGATTTTTCAAATTCAACTGCTCATTTAACTTGAACATGTGTTGAGCATGTTGTGAATTTATCGGATTTTTTCCGTCAAGTGTGCAAAAAAATTTAAAATAAGCTTAGTGATTACATGGTTATAATCATTGTTGCGTTTTGTTTCATTTGTATGAGCTATTAATGTGGCCCACAAGGGGTCGAAAAGAGGTTGATTTACCCACAAGGGGTCGGGTCCACAAGGGACTGAGGATAGTCTTATTTAATCAGCTAAGCTAAAGAGGTTCATTACGTTATAGTGTATCAAAGTTTCATGATATTCAAAGATGTTTTGATATTAGACGAGCATGAGTGCCGAGAAATGATCAAACATGAAGTTATGTGTTTAATCAAAGTCAAAACATGGTTTGATTAGAAATCAGCGAACGACCCTTCTAGAATCTAAATCCGAAACTCGAAAGATAGCCGAGTTAAAAGACCCGAGAATAATTCTCAAATAACAAAGGATAATAATTCTTTACACTTAGAGAATATAATTAGATGCACTCGAAAATGTTATCTCACTCGAGGTTTATTTAAAAGGGTACGACGAAAGGTCAGGACCGCAGTTCGAGAACAAAGCAGTCGTCGGTCAAGACGATCCAAGTAGGCTTTCTTATACTAAAAGAAAATATGCGTGTTTATCCGCATTTATGTTATTTCTTTTCAAATAGCTTTTGAATTGAAATTGATATTTCAAGTATTGTCTTGCCATAAATGTTTTATGTTTTGTATGATACATATCTGCTATGATTATGAAATCGAATTCGGGTTACGGTGGGTAAGCATCCCCACTCGAACAAGTGTACACAAGGACCGTGAGTCATCTAGCGGGTTGGCCGGTCAAGGTGTCCGTGGAAGGTGGCCACCTTCCCGGCACACAGAAATTACAGATATGCTTGAGTACTAAAGAACTTAGACTGATCAGTCGAACTCAGAATTTTCAAGAAAAGAAATGCTTTTGTGAACATAGGTGCTTTAGTGACAAAAATCCATATGTATCACTTAGAATGACTTGACAATTATATATGTATGAATGTGATTTCGGGCATGTGTCTACTGAGTACTATTGTACTCAGCCCTGCATGTATTTCTAAATGTGCAGGTTGAGTGATGGTGAAGGAGGGGTGCTACGTTCGGGCTTGTCGATCTCTTGTAAGTTGACTCTTGGGGGTCCTACGTGTCTTCATACACATAGGATTTCGTCATTTTGATCCTACATTTCCGCTGCCAGAATGTTAAGTAATAGACTCGAGATTTCAAACTCTTTTCTTAGTTATGGTTTGTGATGAGCTTATGACTCTAATTGCGTCAGCTGACGAATTCGTATGATGAATTCTCGACTTATGTTATGAGAAGAATATTCATTTTCCTTGTTCTATTCCAAAATCGTCGTTTAATCCTTTCATTAGTCACGTTTTCCCGACTTCACCAGACTTAGCGAAGTATGGGCGTGACAATTACGTTGGATACCATCAAATAATTTTTATTGGTGGGCCCATTGTATAAAATTCTTTATTCCTTATTTTATTGAATTTTGCTGGGCTCATTAACTTTACATCTAGGATTTTGCAGGTATAAACTTAGTTTGTGCAGAGAAACTGATTTTTCCAACTTTTTACAAAAACTAGTTTTTTTTTCCAATGATAAAGCTGGATTATAAACCTAGCATAAAGTGCCGATTGGAGACACCCTAATGAGAAGAAAGAGGAATTTAAGTTTAGATTTAGGGTTAAGATTTAATTAAGTTAATTAATTAAGAAGTTGGGCTAAGGTATTAAATTAAAAGTGGGTGCTAATGGGCCGACAATTAATAAATTTTATGGGCCATGGGCAGATTTGGACTAGGAATATTTAATCATTCAATGGGGTATGTTAAGTATGGAGTTAATAATACTTGGTTCAATTCTCACATAATGAAGAATAATTATTTAAGATGGATTTTAGCTCATAAGATTTAAAGTAACTACTGTGATTTGAGATATCCTAAGTAGAATATTATTAATTATATTATTCATTGTTAACAATTGAGTTCATGAGTTAATATAAGTTAAGTTTTAATAATTATAATTCCAATAGAATCCTACTAAAATTATTGTAGACAATAATTTAAGTACTCAAATATTAGTGGAGTTAAAACACGACAATAATTTTCGAAATAATAAAATAATATTTCCTTCCATATAAGAATAAAATTTAATACTCAGTTCGAGTATCTCACTTCGTAGTTTAATTAAAGGTTACTACGGGAGTTTGAGTTCGAAGTCGAGAAGAGAAGAAATTTAGTAGGAGAAAAGCACTGTTTAGCTCGTTTCAGTGCGTATTTTTGGTTCATCTTTTGTCATGTTTAGATTTTAGTTGAAGTCAGTTTGGTGTCTTTTAGTTCGTATTTATGTTGGTTTTGTTTGTTATTGTTTTGGATGTAGGATGACGAAAAAGAGTTAATGTGAGCTGAAATGATGTGGGAAATGCCGAAGATGCTAAGCTGAATGAAGCCGAGGAAACCGGATGAGATCTTCCTAGGAGTTACGGGCAAAAAACGAGAGGAGAAAGAATTGTGCAACAATTTTGTTTTGGCACGTTCTCTTTCGTTACAACTCCGAATTTGGATCCATTTGCGGCTACGAACTCCTATCGAGACGAGCTTCAATTTTGTATTTTTAAATATTTTGTATTTTGCATAGGCCAGCGGTCACTGGGCTTGTGCTGTTGCAGCGGACAGAGAGTGCAAGCCAGCGGCCACTTGCTGGCAGTTATTGGCGGGTTTTTAAAGCCTTTTTCAGGCCATTTTGAAGGGAACTTCCATATCTCTCATTCCTTTAGATAGAAATCGACTCTTGTAATCTTAGAACTTTGTTTTAGCGTTTTCACTTGTATTTCGACTTGGAATGACAGATTAAGGTGGTGATTGATTGCTTGTTCCCATAGTGTAGTCATTAGTAAGTTCTTGTTGTGAGTTCTTAGTTTATGATTATGTTTTGGGTTGAGTAGTTGATCTCCACTAGTTGTTGAACTTCTTATTCGATCATTTATGTTATTATTAAATCATGTTTGTTGTTTGGATTTGTGCTTATTGAATTGTGTCGATTGATCACCATTACAATTTGTTAGACATAGAGTGAGGTCGAGAGACTATCTTTGTGTCGGATCAAGATCCAATCAATTTCGATTATAATCGGAGGCTTATTAATCGAGTATTTGCTTGTTTAACTGGGATTCTTAATAGTGTGTCTAAATACGAAAGTCGTAACCATAATCTAATTATCAATGCGAAAGTTCTTAATTAGATAGCTCTTTGAAATTCTAGATGAGAATTTGAATATATGTATTAATCATATCATGTGATGATCGAAGCTAGTGTTCAACTTCTAGAGCCTTAATTCCGGATTTCCACTATTTAAATTGTTGTTAATTACTTAGCATAGTTAACTTACGTTTGTTATTTGGTTAGAATGTTTAGGACTTGTTGTTAAAATCTCTAGCACTTGAATTAGGAAGCTTTGCTAAGCGTTCCTTGAGATATGACTTAGGGCCAGCTTACTACGTACTATAGGCCTCATTTAATTGCGAGAACTTAGGCACACGTTTTAGGTTGAACAAGCACCCCAGGTAGACTTTCTTATACAAAATCAAAATGTGTGTGTCTATCCGTAATTGTAACGTTCCGTAAATTTTCCTCAATAAAAATACTATTTTCTCAAGAATAAAAATAACCTTTAAAATCTCGTGAATAAAACAAGATACTTTGAAATAACTATAGCGCGGAAGCTTTTAAAATAACATTTGAATCTTTAAATAATAAATAACGGGACTTTAAATCAAATCATCGAGAATATCTCTTGGTGGAAAATAAAATAAAGCTAAAATAAAAACGATGTGTCATACTGCCGCCACCACGCCACTGCTCGACTTCTTAGCCTGTAAAATATAAAATATAAGAGGGTGAGTATATCCACATACTCAGTGAGGAACACGTAACAACCAATATTTAAACGACACATAACAAATCATGCAAATGCCCGTAGAATGTATCGCACGGTGGGCTTTTACCCCAAGAACCCTTTCGGATACCAGATCCTTTACTGAATCTCTGGCCTCGTATAATGTATATGTACGGTGAGATTTTACCCCAAGAACCCTTTCGGATTCCGGATCCTTTACTGAATCTCTGGCCTTCGTACGTTTGCGCAAGACTTTTAATATATCACGTAGGTTTAACATTTCAACATAACAGTCACATATACAGTAAAAATATTAGCAATTACATTTAATCGTAAAGAACATCCCTCATCTCATAAATACTTCAATCGAGATAGCCGGACGATAACAATTAACATATCACATAGTCGCACCTAGAATAAAATGAGATTCTAATTCAATAAATTAAATATATCTATGCATATATTATGCACAACACACGCATACTTTTATATATATACCACACACACGGTATACTTATATATATATATAATCACATGCATAGCATATATGTATATAAACGCTCATTATATAAATATTATATATATATTACACGCACACTTATATAAATATATACACACACAATCACACACATATATATAATATACCATACGCACACCACACATGAATACACTATGTATATATATATACCGTACTATACACACACATACGAATATATATATATATATATATATAATTATGATAAAATAATAGTTAAATTACCTTAGTAAGGAATGAAATCGCTTTACTTTCTACTGTATAAAAATCTGGAAATTTGAGTTGAAATATGTGGGAGAAGGAACGACTGATTTATATACGGTGGGAGAGAAAATAAAAGTTTGTGGGATATATATATAGGAGTAGGGGTAACTAGGGTTTGGATTAAATAATATATAAGTCTTCTTAAAAATATTAACAACCATAACTAATAGATTTATTTTTCAAATTTCGAATAATAATTCAAAATTCATAATATTAAATATAATATATATATATATAAGCCTTTTAAAATTTTGGGGCGTTACAGTAATGATGCTATTTCTATTCAAAAGCTTTGAATCGAAAATTAAATTTTCAAGTATTATCTTGCCATAAAATGTTTTATGTTTTGTATGATATCTATCAGCTGTGATTAATCGAATTTGAGTCTCAATGAGTAAGCAGCCCCACTCGGACTAGTGTGCACAATATAATCGTGAGTCGACAAAGGTGTTAACCAGTTAATATGACTGTGAGTCAACAAATGTGTTGGCCGGTCAAGTGTCCGTGGAAAGTGGTCACCTTCCCAATACACATAGTTTTCAGATATGGTAGATTACTAAATAATTTAGACTGATCAGTCGAACATAAATTAATTAATTAATAAAATGTAATTATTAAATGTAATTACTAAATGTGATTAAATTACAATTAATATATTTAATTATTTAATTACTATTATCACTAAAATTCAAAATAATTACAAATAATATTCATTTTATTTATTAGTAGTTTATACACAAATGTGTTTAAAGAAATCGAAATTTTTGAAATCAAACTGTAATCGGCGGTTCTACAATCATAAAAGTAATTGATGGTTCGATTTTGAATCGTAACTGTGTATAAAACGGTACAATTATATTTTTGAAATTTTAGAACCGTGATCAACGATCTATAATCATAACTTCGATCTTTTTTACCCGATTGATTTATTTCTTATATTATAAAAATTCATTTTATATAATACATAATAACATATTAAAACTTGTGATTATATTAGTGATTAGAAAATCAAAAATCAAAATTTAAATTTTGAAATTAAAAATTAATGACACTTTGTGGTTGTAATAAAATAATATGATAATATTTTATTTTTATTTTTTAATTGTTATAGTTTTGAAATTAACAAATAAAATCTTGCAATCATAATAATTAGAAATTTAAATTTTTTAATATAGTGGTATTAATTTTTTGGACAGTTCGTGTTGGTCCCGAAGAGCTAGATTGGTGTATTGGGGGGGGGGGGGGGGGGAAAACACCAATTCAGACTTTTAGGATTTTCTCGTTTTTAAGTTTAGAATGTAAGGCTTAAGCACACTTTAAAATAAAGATAGCTTAGGTTAGCTTAGGGTTTCTTCTTAGGTGAAAGAAACAACTTAGCTCAAATGAACCTTAAGTGTAAGGAAACAGTTAATAAGATTAACTTTAAGTAAGTTAATCTTGATTAATATTACGTGCGGAATTTGGTGGTTAAGTCTCTTTGTAGTTAAAACGTTTTCTTTGTTCGATCTTTAACACAACCAAGTTAATGCAAGAGTATGAAGAGAATGATAGTGAAAGTAAAACAGAAATTAAGAACACAAAGTATTTAACGTGGTTCGGGATCAACTTTCCCTACGTCCACGGCTCGATCAAAACTAGATCGAAATCTACTATGTCTCCTTTCTTTTTACTCGTTGAGTACGAGCCTCAAGTTTTATCAAAACTAGATAACAACTTGAGATTACACTTCTTAGATTGAAAAACTACAATCTAGATCTTACAACTTTTGGATCAAAGCTAGATCCTAACTTGGATTAGAACTAAGAACAGTTTTCCAGAAATTATCTTCAAAAAGAATAAAACACTCATAGAATTCTAGAGCTTGTAGGAGTGCTTTTGAGCTTTGAATATTTGAAGATATTTGAACAGAGTTTGAGCTTTGTAATCGTGAATTCTCGTACTCATTCCTAGAAGTGAAGGTGGTATTTATAGAGCTTTGACTGGAACTATCCGTTAGAGAGAGTGTGTCTTTCTTCTCCGTCGCATTAATGGCAACATTAAATGCATGGCTTTGTTGGCGAAGCACGCGTTGCTTTAAGCGAGTAGTTACCACCTTTCACGCCATTCCCCAGTTTGTTGTCATACCGGAATGATAGGAAATACAGACAAATTGATATAGTCATACTTTTATTCCTCAAATTATCTATTTGATGTGACAACTCACTGAGCGGTTGACTTAAGACAGATTTAGGTGTGTCGGCAGTCCACCGTAACTATGATGTGGATTTAGCAGCTCGCTGTCTTGTAGCATACCTGCATATTGTTTCCTACAATAGCTTAGAGTCGAGATGTCCACTATTGTTAACTGGTTTGTTTCCAGATTATTCTTGATCTGGAACTTTGGAAGAGTTTGAGTGAACAGATCATTTTTGAACTTCGATCTGTTGTTATCACAACTCGCTGTTGTGAACATAATCTCAAGCTGGTCTTCGCTTGGCTGGTTCGGGTATCTTTTCCTAATAACAACTAGATAGATAGATAATATTTTATTATCCATCTGTGCTATTTACATAATCTAAAAGATAAATCACTATAAGTCAGTTTGAAAATTCAAACTTCCTTTTACAATGTTGATCTCGTAAAAAGCTATTCCAGAACAGATATCAAAAACCAACATAAGGTAGGGGACAACGAGCTGTTAATTTGTGAACAGATCGTAAACTCGATCTGTTCAAAGTTTAACTCTCGCTATCACTACAATGAGTTTAAGCCTTGTGAAGATATAGTTAATGTGTCCAGGAAAGCTTGATAAGAATAATACAGATAGTAAAAACTATATCATCTGCTTCTTTTAAAAACTCTAGCTGTTCCTTAACAGATAACATTAATTACTTGGTTTAAGATTCCATATTTTAACTAAGTGTTGTTTCGAATAACATTATCAAAACCAAGATAAGATTGTGGTGTTCCCAACAGTTCGGGATCATAATTAGAACCATTCTACATGGTTCGGTTCCAAATCGAGAACCGTTATATCAAAGCATTTAAGGTTCTACATTTTCAAAATCGTTAGTCATCTTTTCGGTCATGGTTATGTTTCGAACTTAATCGCGAACACCTCTATTTATGTAACTGGACAATTCTTAATTTGTTTCAACAATAATAATTTATTTGATATAGTAAAAATTAAGCATAGTCGTTTACTCGTTTTTATGAATATATTATGATTTTCAATTGTTTAAGCAAATTTTTATTTAATTATTGATCTCACCTATATATATAAATATTTTGAATCATATAAGAAAGAATATTTAAGCTAGAAATGATAAAATATTTGAACAATCCATTATAATTAGGGATATTTATTTTAAAATACATGAATTTTTCACATTTTATTAATTTTAACACGAACTTTAAAATATTGTTTAAAATACATGAACTTTAGTAGTTACTCGATTTTTGACATAACATTGACTTTAAAGAAAAATTGAAACTGACAGGGCACAATTATCTGACGTGGACTTATGACGTAGATTTTAAATTATTTAAAATACATAAACTTTTCATATTTTATTAATTTTAACACGAATTTTAAAATATTTTTTAAAATACATGACCTTTAGTACTTACTTGATTTTTGACATAAAGATCACTTTACAAAATATCGGGACTAATGATGTGGTTTTTAATATTTTTCATTCACTTCAATTATAATTTATTTAGCATATAACATTGAGCACTCGACTTCAGAAGTCAGGGAGTGGGGGAAATGAGTGGCGGAGGTCAGGGAGTCGAACAAGTGCTGTAGAATCTGACTCGGCTCCTATTCATCCCCCTCACTGCGACGCGTGACTACGACACCATCGTATTCCACCTTCTCGGCCCCACCGTCAATCTCAACTTCCCCGAGCTCGTCCTCGAGTACGGCGCCGCCGCCTCACCTCTCAATATAAACATCGTGTAATCCGAAGGAATTATGATGCAAGTTTGTGATTAAATTTAATTTCTTGATGAAGTTGATTGTTTAACTTTAGCTTGAATAGCTACGAAAGTTGATTTGAATATTTTTAGAAAAATGAATATATATATATATATATATATATATATATATAAAAGTTATTTTTAGGAAAATGAATATTTAGATAAGGTTTTTGTATTTAATAATTGTGATTTGTGAATATGATATATTCTTAAATGCTAAATAATTAATAATTAAAGTGAAAGAAAAATATTATTAATTTAAAATTCATGTCAGAAGTCCCGATTTTGTGTAAAGTGAATTTTATGTCAAAATCAAGTAAATTCTAAAGTTCATGTATTTTAAGCAATGTTTTAAAATTCGTGTTAAAATTAATAAAATGTGAAAAATTCATGTATTTTAAGCAATGTTTTAAAATTCGTGTTAAAATTAATAAAATGTGAAAAATTCATGTATTTTAAATAATTTAAAATTCACGTCATAAGTCAACGTCAGATAATTTGTGCCATGTCAGTTTCGATTTTTGTGTAAAGTCAATGTTATGTCAAAAATCGAGTAAGTACTAAAGTTCATGTATTTTAAACAATGTTTTAAAATTCGTGTTAAAATTAATAAAACATGAAAAGTTTATGTATTTTAAAATCAATGTCCCTTAAAATAAAGTAATGGTTGTAATTTTCTCTACAACTTAACTTTCATTTAATTCATCATAACTTTTGCATACTAAATTCATTTTTTATATATTATGTATCAAATTAAAGCTTTTGTCGAGATCTTTAATTTAAAATGTCTATTGCAAATATTTATGTGAACGAAATAAAATAATTTTAAGGATAAAAAATATTATTTGATAGAGAAATTAAAATTAGTTATTTGATTTATATTTTAAAAACTATTTAATTTAATGCAAGTATTATAACTACCATTGAAATTAAAGTTATTTGCTAAATTGTGGTTCAAATTGAAATTCAATTGATGATTCATGTTATATATATATATATAGGGAGTGGTTCAGGTAAAAAGAGAAATTAAAGTAGGAAATAAAAAATGATCTGGGCCATTGATTTGGATGATCGGACGGATCTGATCTACTTAAAAAGGCGGTGCATTCCATCGCTTTGAACGATGTACGAAGGATATTTTGGTAAAAAATCCCCTATACGCGTTCATACGCGTTCAAAATACAATGCATTTAATAGTTAAATGCAATGCATTTAATAGTTAAATGTAATGCATAACTCAATTACATCTTCACAATGCATTTTACAGTTAAAAATAATGCATTTACCAGTTAAAAACAATGCATTTAACAATTAAATTACTGATTTGCCCTTAATTACTATAAAATAAAAATTGCGCGTGCATTGTAGTATAACAATGCATGAAAAACTCGGCCAAGATCTCAACCGTCCGATCATCCACTTAAACGGTTGAGATTATTTCCTATTTCCTACTTTAAAATCCTTTTGTATATGATCTATATCCTATATATATATATATATATATATATATAGGTGGGAGTTCAAATAAAAAGGAACATTAAGGTATAAAATAGGAAATCATCTCAGCCTTAGATTTTCATGATCTAACGGTTGTGAATTAATGTTTTAAAATAATTAAAAAAATTGGCGGAAGGGTATATTAGTAAAAAGGATTCATACTTCTCGTATCAAATCTACTAGAAACAATTGATTCGAAATCTACCTTCCAAATCGACCGGATTTCAAAAATCAAAGAGAGAGAGAGAGAGAGGGGAAACGTACGGCCGCAGAAACTAGGATGGCGCACAGCGTGCAGAGAACCGCGATTTCCGACCTCATCGCTGCCAGTGTCGTCTTCTACGCGTGTTGATTGCGCACTGGTTGATCGTGCAGAGAGAGAGAAAGTGGAGGTTGAGTACTTGCGTGGGAGAGTGAGGGAAAGTGGAGATTTGTGAATTTAATACCAAATTAACACATAATATTAGCAGCGATTGAACGTGAATAAAAATCAAACCGATGATTGAGAGTAGTGAAATGCAGTCTGATTGTGGTTTGGTGGAAGATCAGTATACATGTTTGTATAATTGAATTGTCAAATATCATTGTTGCATTACGGAAATGAACAATTTGCATTGAACCAGTATATAGTTTTGCATTAATTCAGTTACATTGTTGCATTGATAATTACTTTGTTTCATTGTTGGTATATTATCATTGTTG
>JAPKLX010000050.1:137405-178285 GCA_026898415.1 Leonotis leonurus
TTTTTTTTTTTTTTTTTTTTTTTTTTTTTAGCTTGTATCAAGTCGCCGCTAGGGCGGCGCTTTTTCCACATGTATATAAAGTATCCTTTTTGAACTGCGCTTTATGCTGAACTGTTTAATTTTTGCTGCTGTAGCCTGTCTTTGATTTCTCCAATACTTCGCATTTTGAACAACAAATAAATGAGCTTCGTCGCGCCGCCGAGGCTGCCGAGGTCGAGGTCGCGTGTTGGAAAAGCCGAGCTACCAACATCGAGACCGAGCTCAAGGCGAAGCTTAGGTCGGCTCAGGAGAAGCTTGATGAAGAGCACGCGAAGTTTCTGGAGCTTGAAGATAAGTTCAAGAATGTCAAGGACGATCTCCAGACTTTTAAGGCTATAGCCGAGGAGCATGAAGAGTACGAGGACCGTATACACAAAAATGGTGGCCTGACTATATACGAGGTCTCTACACAAATAAAGGAGGTCCGAGCTCGAGCAAGGGAGTACCGAGAAAGGTACGGCGATGACTCCTGGCAAGTTCGTGAGCAGGAAGAGGCGCTTCTCAAGCTCGGATCCATGTATAAAATTGTGCTGAAGAGGAACCCGAAGCTGAAGAGGTGGATTGAGTCCAAGAATACAAGACTTGATCCTGCCTCGGAAGCCTTTTTGGAGGGTAATTTGGGGGGGGGGGTGCAGCCTCCCAGTACGGCCCTGACTCGAGAGCAGACTCAAGCGATCATGGCTCGGGGCGGTGGCCGACGTGTGGTGACTGGCCGAGGTCGGTCCGCGCCTCCAGGCCGAGGTCGGGCTGCGCCTTCAGGCCGAGGTCGATCTGCGTCTCTAGGCCGTGGCCGAGGAGATTTTGGCCGTGGCGAAGGAATGGCTTTTTTGGATACGGTGCTCGGTCATGGTGGTGCCAGTTCGAGCTCGGGTCTGGGCTTCGTGGAGAAGTACCTTAGTTTTAGCGGTAGGTCTCCGGGGTCGGACCCTCCATCATGATTGTAATACATATGAAATACAACTTTTCATAATCATTAGTTTTCTAAAGCTTTACTCAATTTGTGTAATCAAGTTTGCTTCAAACTATCGTGATGACTGGCTCGTACTTCGTAATCGCTTCGTTCGACACCGAAGTTTTACTTCGCCTGAAGGCGAAGTTTGGAGACTTCGGGTGGTTGAAGGCGAAGTTTTGAGACTTCGGGTAGCCACTTCGGTTAGGGACGAAGTTTAGGCTTTGAAGTTCCTTGTTTGTCGATTTAATCGATAGGAGTGGTCTCCTCACGCGCGTTTTGACTTCGCCACTTCGTCTGAGGATGAAGTTTTGGCTTTGAAGTTCCTGATTTGTCGATGTAATCGATAGGAGTGGTCTCCTCACGCGCGGTGGACTGCTACTCTCAATTTGGAGTTTTAGCTTGACTTGGATCTAATGCAGTGTGTATACAAAAAATGTTTCACAAAAGAACTTAACAATATCCGAACTACATAAATTACAAATAATATTTTTTTAAATGAGAAATATGCCAAGTTCGGGGTATTGGCTCCCCAGATAAGTGGACGAGCTTGTATGAGCCTTTGCCGAGGACATTTTGGATTTGATAAGGACCTTCCCAGGTGGCTTCAAGTTTACCGAGCTTCTCCGCCTTGCTAACTTCATTTTTCTGAGAACGAGGTCGCCTATTTGAAACTGTCGATGTTTCACTCGATTGTTGTAATACCGAGCTACTTGTTGTTTGTACCGAGCTTCTTGTATGTAGGCTCGTTCTCGTTTTTCCTCCAACAAGTCTAAATTAGTTCGGAGGCCTTCTTCATTGGCATTGGTTGTGAAGTTTATAGTTCGGGGGCTCGGCAAACCGATCTCCACTGGGATTACCGCCTCGGTTCCATAGACGAGGCTGTATGGTGTTTCTCCATTGGATGTCCGAGGTGTAGTTCGGTAGGACCATAGGACTTGGGGTAAGTTTTCGGCCCAATCTCCCTTGGCTTTATCGAGACGAGTCTTTAAACCTTTGACTATTGTCCGGTTCGTGACTTCGGTCTGACCATTCGCTTGAGGGTGCGCTACCGAGGTGAATTTCTGCTGGATATTGAGCTCGTCACACCATTCTTTAAATGCCTTATCCGTGAATTGAGTTCCATTATCTGAGACGAGGATGTGAGGTACTCCGAAGTGACAAACTATATTTTTCCAAACGAAGTTGAGGGCCTTTTTGCTCGTAATTTTTGCAAGAGGCTCGGCCTCTACCCACTTCGTGAAATAGTCGATGGCGACTATTAGGAATCGTAGTTGGCCGGGGGCCTGCTCAAAGGGACCGACGATGTCTATTCCCCATTGCATGAAGGGCCAGGGGCTTTGCATGGCGGTCAGCTCGGTTTGAGGTACCCTCGTTATTGTTGCATGAATTTGGCACTTCGGACACCTTTTGACGAGGTCGACTGCGTCTTGAAGCATGGTCGGCCAGTAGTATCCCCATCTCATAATTTTTCTGGTTAAAGTCCGAGCTCCGACGTGACTGCCACAGGATCCTTCGTGCACTTCGCGTAATATGTAGTCCGCTTGATTGGGTCCTGCGCACCTTAGAAGAGGTTGAAGATAGGATTTTCTGTACAATACTCCCCGATCTAAGACATATTTGACTGATTTGTTCTGAAGCTTCCGTGCTTCAATTTTATCATTAGGGAGTTCGCCTCTTTCTAAATAATCTTGAAGTGGTGTCATCCAGCTCGGCTCGTCATCGATTATTGCGTTCACTTCGGCTTCGTCTATACTTCGGGTCGTGACTTCTTCTACCGGAGAGGCTGTGGATGACGACGCGAGCTTGCTTAAGGCATCAGCTCGGTCGTTTTCGCCTCTCGGGATTCGTATCAACTCGAAGTATGAGAAGCTTTCTTGTAAAGTTCGGACCTTGTGGAGATACTTTTTCATCCTTTCATCTCGTGCTTCGTATTTTCCGAGGACGTGGCTCACTATGATTTGGGAGTCACTGTAGACTTGGATGGCCCGTATCTGAAGGTTCTGCGCGAGGCGAAGTCCAGCTATTAGGGCTTCGTACTCCACTTCGTTATTGGTGGTTGGGAAGCTTAACCGTAAAGAATAAGGGATTTGTTTCCCTTCCGAACTGATGAACAAAACTCCAGCTCCGCTTCCCTTTTTGCCCGACGCTCCATCGACATAGACTTTCCAACAATCTATGGGGGGTGTCTTCGGCATTTTCTCTTCGGTATTCTCCTCGGCAGGTTTGGTGGGCTTCGGAGGCTCGGTGAATACTGCTTCCACCAGGAAATCTGCCAGCGCTTGCCCCTTGATAGCTTGCCGAGGTGCAAAGGAGATGGTGTGCTCGCCAAGTTCGACCGCCCACTTGGCTATTCGCCCCGAAGCTTCAGGCTTCGTAAGCACTTGCCGAAGTGGTAGGTCGGTCAGTACTTGTATCGGGTGAGCATGAAAATATGGTCGAAGTCGTCTTGCAGCATTCACTAGGGCAAGTGCGACCTTCTCCAAAGGTTGGTACCTCGTTTCTGGCCCTTTTAGAGCTCGGCTTATGAAGTATATGGGTAACTGCCGAGGTCCTTCCCGAACTAAGACTGCACTTATTGATTCGTCCGAAGCGGCGAGGTATAGGGAAAGAACCTCGTCTTCTATTGGGACGGATAAAATGGGCAAGTTGCTGAGGTACTTCTTCAAATTTTCGAAGGCTGACTTGTGCTCGTCATTCCATTCGAAGTCTGGAGCTTTCTTAAGGATCTTGAAGAATGGGAGTTGCTTCTCGGCTGCTTTAGATAAGAATCGGCTTAGCGCGGCCAAACAGCCCGTCAATCGGTGCACATCGTGTATCGACTTCGGCGCTTGCATCTCCTGGACGACCTTAACTTTTGCTGGATTAGCTTTTAATCCTTCGCGGGAAACCCAACACCCTAGGAATTTTCCGGACTGGACCATGAAAGTACATTTTCCTGGGTTTAACTTTAGGTTCACCTCGCGAAGCAGTTTGAAGACGACCTGGAGGTCGTTTAAGGTAGTGTTGACTTTTTTGCTTTTGACAACGATGTCGTCGACATATACTTCAACAATCTGACCGATGTGAAGTTCAAATATTCTGTCAACCATCCTTTGATATGTAGCTCCAGCGTTTTTAAGTCCAAAGGGCATTTTCTTATAAGCAAAAATGCCGAAGTCTGTGACGAAGGCAGTCTTCGGAGCGTCCTCGGTACTCATAAGGACTTGATGGTAGCCTTTGTACAGGTCAAGAAAGCTTAACACCTCGTGACCGACGAGGGCTTCCACTTTCTTATCAATGTTGGGGAGGGGATAACAATCCTTAGGGCAGTGTTTATTGAGATCGGTATAATCAACACACATGCGCCATCCTCCTACTTGCTTCTTTACCATCACGGGGTTGGCCAACCACGTCGGATATTTTACCTCGAACAAAATATCGGCTTGTTGTAGTTAACGCACCTCGTCACGTATCACCTGGTTTCTTTCGGCAGCAAAGGTTCGTTGCTTTTGCCGAACTGGTTTCACCTCGGGGTCGATGTTGAGGTGATGAGTTATAATATCTGGTGATACCCCGGTCATGTCTAAAGGAGACCAGGCAAAAATGTCTCTAAACTCCCGAAGTAGTTGAATAACTTGACCTCGGAGTTCGGCACCCCCGACGAAGCCAACCTTGACGACCTTGGACACGTCGTTTTCATAGAGTACGACGTCTTCTAGAGGTTCTGCAGCAGACGAAGTCGACTTCGGCACGCCGGGGTTCTGTAATTGCTATGCTTGGGGATGTTGTACACCAGAACCTCGGAGTGCGACCTGCATGCACTCCTTGGCCTGTGTTTGATTTCCCTGAAGCGTGATAACTCCATTCTTTGAAGGTATTTTGATCATCAAATGGTAGGCCGAGCAGACTGCTCTTGTTGCTATCAGCCAATCTCTGCCTAATATAATGTTGTAGGGAGAGTTGGCTTTGACGACGAAGAAGTGGATTATTTTTGTAGTGGATAATGGACTTCGTCCTACCGTCACGGGGAGTGAGATCGTTCCATCTGTTGAGGTCTCCCCTTGTGTGAAATTCTTCAATGGAATGGGTGCTGGTTTTAAGCGCGCTTCTTCGATGTCAAGTTTGCCGAAGCAACCTTTGAAGAGTACGCTGACCGAGGCTCCACTATCAATAAAGACGCGGTGTACCAATTTGTTGGCCACCACGGCTTCGATAATAGTGGCATCTTGATGAGGCGAGGCATGAGGGACAGGGTCGTTGTTAGAGAAAATAACGACCTCGTCCTTTTTGAGCCTTTTATGCGAAGGCTCCTCCACGGGTCGGTTTCGAGCTTCGGCCTTTAGCGACGATCTTGTTGAACCTTGGGGCACTCCGATGATGGCGGTGATGACTCCATCATATTGAGGTTGATTCTCGTCATCATCTTCGTCATCATGTCTTGACTTTTTATCTTGGGGTTTGCAATTTTCTCCCCTATTCCTTCTTCGTTTGCTTTTACCCCGAGGTTGAACATCCGGTTGATTTTGACCTCGGTATTTTCCTAAAGTGCCATCTTGTGTTAGGCGGTCGATTTCCGAGGCAAGATTGCGACACTCCTCGGTGTCATGGCCGTAACCCCCGTGGAACTCGCAGTATTTGTCTCGTGATCGTCTGCTTGATCCAGTTCGGGACAGCGGTGGAGGTCTCTGGAACAAGTTTGTATGAAGCTCAAAAATCTCCGCCCGAGATCTATTTAGCGGAGCGAACCGATCTGGCTCCTGGTTAGGCCGAGGTCCGAGGCGAGATGCTAATGGACCTCGTTGGATTCTCTCAAGAGCTCCTCGTCGATGCTGCCCTTGATCAGCTCGTTCCTCCCTTCTCTTTTTATCCTGACCTTCAGGTCGGTCAGTGGCTCGTTTCTTTCTGTCTGCCTCATCTGCTTCGGCAAATGCATCAACAATCCTCCATAGCTGTTTGGAGGTTTGGGGGCGCTCTTTTACGAGCTCCCTGAAGAGTGTGCCGGAGTAAATGGCGTTTTGAAACGCCGAAATGAGGACATCATCTGAAAGGCGATCGACCTTAAGGCTCTCATTGTAGAACCGTGCTAGGAAGTCGCTAATAGATTCTCCTCGTCCTTGTTTTAGGGTAAGGAGTTGGGCCGAGCTCATTTTTTCTTCGGCTTTTTGGAAGAAGCGCCTCTCAAAGGCATCTAGCAGGTCGGCGTACGACCCTATGCTGCTGCGAGGGAGGTTGTCAAACCATTTCCGTGCATTGTCCACCAACAATTCGGGGAAGACTTTGCACATGTAAACATCCTCGGCCAGTCCCTGGTTCAGCATATTATACTGATATTGCGACAGAAAGTTGCTCGGGTCACAAGAACCGTTATAGGGCTTGATTGGCGGGACCCTATATGCTGAAGGGAGTGGTGTGTAGAGAATTTTGTTGGTGAAGGGGGTAATGATTCTGCTGTAAACAGTGAATCTTCCCTCTCGGTCGTCGTCCTCGTCACGTCGAGAATGGTCGACGTTTCGACGAGGTGGCGTCTTCTCTCTTCGGTATCCCTCGTCACGTCGGTACTGGTCAACGTTTTGACGAGGTGGAGTCCTTCTTCGGTGTTCCTCGTCACGTCGGTAATGGTCGACGTTTTGACGAGGTGATGTTGAGCCTCGCCGAGGTAAAGTAATGTTGCCTCGGCGAGTATGCTGTCTTCGGAGGACCTCATCGTTTCTTTCTTCGGCACTCTAATCCGAAGCCAGGGGTCGTTGTGATGGACCCGCTTTATCCTCTTCGCACTGACCTCGTTGTTGATGTTGTTCGGCGAATTTGAGGAAGTCTTGCTCGTGAAGATCTAGATATGCTTTGAGCGCATCGCCGAGCAAAGGTTGAAGCGTGGCATTCCCTTGATTTCGATTTTGATTCAATCTTTCACTGCTAATAGAGTCATTAGCTTGGTGGGAAAGGACATCTTCTACGTGGCCTTCGGGAGTTCGGCGGTTCATAGCCTGTCTAGCAGACCGAGCATAGCGTCCATCCTCTTCGTTAGTAGATAGACGAGGTGGATTGCGAGGTATTTCAGCCTCGTTTTGCTTTCCCTTAGCAGCAGCGGCTATAGCAGTAGATCGGGTGGATCTAACCATTGTGTTTTCACTTCGGAGATAGTGATCGGACACAAAATTTACTTCAGTTCCCACAGACGGCGCCAGTGATCGATCACTGAATTTCGAGGTGAGATTAGCACAACGGTTAGGGAATAAATGACACGGGATTTACGTGGTTCGATCTTTAAATAGATCTACGTCCACGGGGAGAGCTCTTTTGTTTTATAATTTGAGAGCTGAAATGTAGATTTACAGAAAGTGTGTCTATCTGTCTACCTTAATCTAGCTTTAATCTAGCTATTTATAGATAACAGAGGCGGTTTATGACTATTTATAGTAAGTGGGCCGCGGTAAATGGGCTGGCCGAGCTGCTCTTGATGGGCCGAGGTGTTGGGCCGCCGAGCTGCTTCTGGGTATTGGGCCTTATTGATGGGCCATATCCTATCAAAAACATTACGATAATTCGGATCACTTTCAAAGTCAGGAAGCAGAGACAGCCGCAAGGTTTGCCTTGAACGGCCATCGTAATTAGGTACAAATATAATGTAGTCTCTGAAGGTGGGGGTTAGAGGGGTGCCAACCCACTGAAGGACGTCGGCTTTAAATTCTGCACGAATGTTATTTATAACAATCATAAAAATCGTTTGTCTTGACTTTGTTACGCCCGGCGTAAACTCACAAAAGTGCAGCCTCAGGAGATAGTTGAACCCGGAATCCACCGGAAATTCCCAATTTAAGCTTGTGCTGTTGTTGAAGGTTCTTCTAGCAGTTGTGTACACTATCTTGGGAGCACTGTATGGTGGCGTTCCGTTAGTATACTTGACCTCAACATTCTCAATGCTTTCAGTTATGTCCTCTGATCCGGTAAAGTAGCCGTCTTCTGGGGACCATCCTCGCAACATGCTGCTATCGTCTCCAATATCAACCCTATTGCCACCAACATTCAACCTGTTGATTGATGAGAAGATTTAATCAATAATTAGATATGCAAGTGATACAACATGCTTTAAGTTGTATCGAACGCACAAGTTTGAGTAAGTGAAAACTCTAAGTTTGACGGCAAACCCAAAATATTGATATTCAATAATCTGAAGAATACACGTTCTCCAAACTATTAATATCTATCCAACTAAAAAGTTTAAACTAAATAAGGAAATAAGCATTAAATAGAATAATATGAAAACATTATAGTATCCTCCTAATCACGTAGCTTTGCTGGGAGAGTGCGGCTACGAGTTGCCTTCCTTATTGCAATGTGGCGATTACTTTGTATGATAAAATAATCTGATAAAATTAATTCAAGCTAATCTTATGTTTATTTTGATGCATAATTGATGGATTACATGGTTTGTTCTTCTCATTCAAATACTCAATCCTATATTTATTAATCTAATTTATCACTCAAAGTAAACGTCACCCAAAATGTAGGAGAAACGGAGTAATTAATATAAAGATCATATCACCTGTACAGATTTTCAAAAGCCGAGTTGAAATCCAGATAGAACACTTGTGAATCATCTGCATCCACATATTTAAGCAGCACGTCTTTTTCCCGGAAGTAGAGTTTATCCGGAATCGGAACAATTTCAATGCCGTTCACGAAAGCAAAAGTACGTGGCTCTGGGAGGAAGGTTAAAACTAGTTCATCGTTATTATTATCTCCGATGATATTAATAACGAATTCTTTCATGAAATAAGGTTGTGAAGAGTTCTGGGAATAAATGAAAGGACTGAACTCTGTCAATACAGTAATGTCATTTGCCACAACAGAGAAAGAGTATTTGGAAGTGTCGTAGTGGGAGTAGTTACTGGTGTCGTAGTGGGAGTAGTTACTGGGGTAGAAGTGCAGGCGGAGGAATTTCTGACCTTTGCTTAGCGGAAAAGTGTATGTGAAACGGGACCTGAAAATACGAGCTGTCTCGTAAGGGACGGAGAAAATATAAGAGGGATTGGAAGCTATGAAAGATATGGCGGTGGCATTTGTTGGTAAGAATTGGTCATCGCCGACCCAGTTCAGGGAATACGTGCTGTTTATGATTGTTGAGCCACCACCGCAGTTGAGGAGGATTATGTCCGTGGCGGTGTATATTGGTGTTGGCAAAATATGTATGAGAAGGAAAATAAAGAGAATATGGAATTTCATAGCTGTATGAGAATATGGAAAATATAGAGAATATGGAATTATTTGTGTTTCATCATCAACGAGAACAAGGATAAAATGCTGCCAAAGTTTGCAATACATCGAGCAAGTCAATGGACCAAGTCAATGGAATGAGATGAACGTACACCATTTGTTTTCAATAATTTTTAGTATGATGGGACCATAGAAATAAAAAGATGAAAAACACTAGTCATATTTTATACTCCGGGTGTTTACCACCAAGTGTTCCAATAATCATCAATTATTGGTCGAATATAGATATATGGAGAAATTTTTGGGATCCGAATCAAGACCTAAAGCTTTTGTGAGCATCATCACCACCCGATGTGACCTTTGAACCTTTCATACTATGAATCGACTAACCTTTTACTTGTTCTTTTATACTTCATCCGTCCCACTAGCAGGGGTCATGTTTGATCAAATCTATTAGAATTTTTTGGTCAAACGTGGTTACTTTTAGTGGGATAGATGAAATAGATTTTAGTTCTTTCTTAGTCTAAGGGTTCTTGTTTGTACTCTCTAAGATAAGTCATTCTTACAAGATTTTTTCCGAAATAAAGGGGAATAAATAAGAGCGAGAGGGACCGCCCACAAATATATTTAAGAGTTTGATATGATATTTATTTTAAAGTAAGTGTTTTGAATTTGTATAGGGAAGTCTAGTAAGTGGAGTTTGAATCTCATTTGTTACGTTATTATTTTTTTTAATTAAAGTGTGCGTATTGAGTAAAGTTTGAGACTCACATGATTTATAATTTTAATTGAATTACGTATATTAAATGAACTTAGTCAATTTACTATAAATAAAATTTTATAATATTAAAAACATTGATAGATAGATAAAAAATAAATATGTTAAAAATATTGGTGGACAAAAAGACTATTATTTTGGTCATAATAAAACTGGTTACAAGATAACAAGCACAAATATTAAAAAAGTTCAATTTTGTGATTTTAAAATTAAGGTGGAGAATAATATTTAAAAAATTATTTTTTTCCTCTTTAAAAAAAATTGTCAATTTTAATAAAATGTCTCCACAAAAAGGATTAATGGGTAAATTATTCATTTTTATAAAATGAAGATAAAAATATTCACTTTAAAATAAAAGATAAAAATACTCATATTGCATGATAACATGAGAATTTTTCTCATTTGTTCATGCAATTCAAAGTACTACCTCTGTCCCACCAGGCTTGGCCCCTTCTTTATTCAAATGAGTGTATTATTTTAATGAAAAGGGCCAAGATTAGTGGAACAGAGGGTAGTACTTAGTAAATGAATTATATGGAAATATGAACAATTTCCTCATGTGTATTAGAGACGGTTTTAGGGGTGTGCAAGGTGAGTGACCGCACAGAACCCCAACTTTCCGGAGGCCCCGAGTCAATATCGTTCATATATATGTATTTATAAACTCTATTGAAATATTTAATATAGAGTTCTAGCTCAACGGGCAAAGTTTTTCTTTTACATTTCATTTGGCATTGTTTAATTCCTCTTGACATTAATTTTCATGTTTTTTAATAACTTTGAAAATAATTAATGGATCATGTTCATTAATATTTCATAAATCAAATGATTTAATTATTTTCGAAATGCAATAGTTACAATGTGATTTTTTGGATAAAGTAATGAAAAAAAAAACAATGTTTATGATTTTGTTTCAAAATATGTAAAGATATATAGTAATTTTTTAAATGAGTGTACTATTAAATGATACGTATAATTTAATAAGATAAAAATATATATTTTAAAATTTATTAATATATTTTTATTTTTAGATTTGCACATGGCTCGTTTTAAGTTTATCCCGGCCCTGATGCGTATATGTATGCATATTTCATCTTTTATTTTATAAACTAAATAAATTATACTCCCTCCGTCCATGAAAATGGCTTACGGTTTGACCGGCACGAATTTTAATATTGTGTTTTGACCTTAATGAGAATATGTAGTGAGTGGAGTTAGTGTGGTGGTCCACTTGCTATAAAAAAAAAATTTAATGTAAACCATTTCATGAACATCTAAAAATGGCAAAATTCAAACTATTTTAGTGGACGGAGAAAATATCTTTTATTTATTAAATCAATATTTTTTATATTTTACTTATTAACATAAATATTCTAACTTTTATCCTTATAAAAAACATGACCACAGAAAATACTAAACATTATGATTTTCTGTTATCACAATTCTCAATCGCCGGCCCACTACCATCTCATTATCTCTCTCTTTCATTTTTTCCCTATAAACTTTTTTTTTCAACCTTAAAAAGAAAGGTCGTGCATATGTTGTCTTTCTCCTTCCTCCTTCCTCATATTTCTGTCAGTGATACACAGGGCGATTGGCTCATGTATTCATCCGGACTTTAATTTGTATCATCTCAAATGTTTTCGTGTCACACCTCCCTACAAATCCGACATCATTAATGTCCAATATATCACTTGATATAATCTTGTAAAGGAAGTTATTATGTTGTTAAATTGCTGCGCAATAATTATATCAATCTTCGGTTTGCCGTTTGTGTATCAAAGCAGATCTTGGAGAGTGCAGTGGCCGACGTAATCAAACAAAGATTAGGGTTTTCTTTAGCATCAAATTATTCAAAATATTAGGGGAAGAATGGAACATTAAGTCTGAAACCACATACTTTTAACATATAAGTACTACTTATACAAACTATAATATTATATATATATGAATAACTTGGCATTACTTAAGAGTTTTTGTCACAAAGTGAAATGTTAATACATGATTCAAAAAGACAAGTCCAAAAGGATTACGTACATTAATTTTAAGTCCATAATATTAATGACATGTGCTTTGATTTTATTGGTTCATAAAGCCAAACAAATATAACAAAATATAAATATATAAAGATATAGAAATCTATTACTACTTAACAAACAACCAATCAACTTCTCAGCACTTCCACAATTAATATATCTATTCAACTTGCAAGTTTTTTGAAATACGAACATAGTTGAATATTTGATTTACTCCTTGAGTTATACCTATTTATAAACATTTATTATCACCACACATCACTAATAGGAGTATCTCACAAGAGTATTACATATATCCTTATCAATACTAAACATTCATTTTCTTTTTATAAAATATTGTTGAAGTACGCATCCCCGTTTTCTTTCTTATATGTACTGTCAAAACATATTACTACACGGGGAAGGTGCTCACCTTTAGGTGTGAAATATGAGAAGATATTATCTGTCCAATCCGAAGCCGTATTCGAACGGAATCTAATTTAGGATGAAAAATTAGTATCCAGTCGAATTCGTATTCGAATCCGAAAATTTAAATTTGGATCCGGGATCCGATTCGGATTACATAATATCCGTCCGTATCCGAAATTTCTCATAATTTGTCGGATATTATCCGCATAACAAATCCGGATATCTGAATTTTTTAAATATATTTTATTTATATTATATATAATATGTAACAATCCAATTTTAATCTACTTGCTAAATGTTATTTTAATTTTTTTATTAAATTATGAATGTGTGGAAAGTCTAATTTCTCGAGTTTTAATATAGTCTAAGTCGCACTCTTAGATATATTTAATTTATTATAATTTAATAATTAAATCGTAACTTACATATTAAGAATAAAAAAATAGTAATATGACGAAAAAATGGGGTATTTTTTTTTAATAGATACAATTCTTATAATTTGTATTAGTTCTTCTATGAAATATTGTGTCAATAGTTTTTGTATGAAATATATTATCCAATTATATTTATTCGAATCTTACCCGGATCCGTACCATATCCATCCCGTGTCTGTATCCGAATAATCCAAATTCGTATTTGAATCCGACTTTCCCGTATCCAACTTCGAATTCCAGAAAAAAAAAAATATGGTTTAGGATACGGGATAAGCACTATCCGCCCGTATCCGATCCGTTTTCACCCCTACTCACCTCCCATAGTTGTATTTCCTCATCCAAACGGGTCCTAATAAATAGGATCATATTCATTGATTTACACCTCCAAGAATTCACCCTCTATGTTTTACAATCAAATTTATTATTTAATAAAAAATAATTATTTTAATATAATGGATCATAATTAATAACTACTTGAAAAAAAAATTAATAATGTAAAAATGATATTCCTAATTTTGTATTTATCAACCCTAAAATCAATTAAAAATGACATTAAATGTTAAAAGTAATTATATAATCTATTTAGGTAGGACAAGCCAATAAATAAAATTGAAGTTATAGTTAAAGTCACTAGTGAAAAACCGAAATAACTGGTTATAGTAAGCATGAAGGGGCATTTGGTATTTTTATTCATGTATATCTAAAGCATTTTCCTAAGTTTTCATTTTCCTAAAACATGAGGAAGTTAATCACAAAAATACCAATGGAAAGAATAAATCTAATTAAAAATTTTGATTCATCTATCATCATAATATTATGTATAAAATTAAATTAAAATATATAAATTAAATTTAAAAAATTAAAATTTAATTATGAATTATGGAGTGTGAGACACAAAGTGAACTCTATATAATAATAATTTAATTTGTTTTGTTTGATATGAAAATTGAAACTAATTAATTCGAATGTTTTCAAGGTCACAATTTAGTTCAATAAATCCTTCATATTGTATTTATCCGGTCACTTAACTTTGATGTTTTATAGGGCTGTCAAAACCGGTCCGAAATGGCCCGGCCCGATGGGCTGGCCCGGCCTACCCGCATTTAGGGCTGGTTTGACTCAAAATTTGATGGCCCAAAAGATTTCGGGCCTAAATTACCCCGCCCGGTGGCCCGACGGGCCAAACGGGCCATGGGCCAAAAAAACCCTATATGTTATGGGCCAATTAAGTCCGGTAATTAAGAATATATATTTTATTTATTTAGAAAGTTAATTTTAGGGTTGACTAAATTTTATGCTATTTGTTTTGTAACTTTTGTTTTAGGAAAATAATAGCTATGTGTTTTTTTTTATTACTCTCCATCTTTATTTTATTTTGATAATAATAATTTTTACATAATATTTAATTTTATAACTATTAATAAATCAAATATCACTAATATTGTAGACTTGTAGATGTCGTTTCATTACTCTAAATAATTTATTTGGACACCAAAATTATTAATTTAAAAATAAAATATTATATGGGCATTTTTGGCCCGGTGGCCCGTAAAGGGCTGGGCTGGGCAGAGATTTTGCTGGCCCATCAAATTTTCGGGCTGGCCCAGCCCGGCCCGGCGCAAAATGAAATGTTGGCCCGTTGGACTGGGCTGGGCCTGGCCAGCCCGACAAATTTGACAGCTCTAATGTTTTATATAATCCTAATTTAGTATTCTTTCATAGATTTAGTCAAACATGGCCACTTTTAGTGGGATGGAGAGAGTAATTCTAAATTTCATCGTATGATGCTTTAAAAAGTACGTATAGTATTATAGTTACCTGCAAGTTTGCTCGATTATCGTGTTTTAATTTGCTGTCATGATCGTTTCACTTGAGAAGATCACTGTTGAGAAAACTAGGAAAGGATGAAGGTTAAAGATTTATTTGATAGGAAATAGTTTTTGATTTGCATGATCTTTTATACATTCTACTTTAATTATATTATTATGAAGGTAATCAATTATGCGGAGAGAATTAAGGCATATGTTGACCATATTTATGATTTGTTATTTGTGTGTATTATTTATTTTTACTATCAAAAGAGGCTAGCGGTTGAGCCCTTAGAACCTTTATTCAAAACATAATAATCAATACACGAGTTTACAAATTCCGAATGGGAAAATTAAATTAAGCCTAAATGTCTGGTTTTATTAAGAGATTGATTTGAGAATAAAAAGTAAAAACTAACCATTTCTTTGTGTAAATTGACAAAGTTGATTTTGATGAGACGCAGACCTGGAGATACATAGACCTCATGGGTAGATTACTCTTATCATGCCACGTGTCACGATCATGTATCGGTAGAGATACAAGGCTAGCTGTAAAACATTTTGAATTAACCACCCCGATTGCATAGGTTCTGGTAGTTGCAAGGGCGCTGCTGGTAGAACTTACTTTCTTCACCTATACAGCTTCCTTGTACATTAGCGTCGCAGTACGGCCTATTCTGATTCATCGAGCCGTACGAAACACTTTCTGCTAAAATCCTTCTCTTCGTCATCATCACCATTTCTGCCGAGCTGTTGAAGAGGACGTAACAATCGGAAGCGTCGTTCATGCAGGCCAATATGAGCGCCAAACTCCACATGCAAATGCATGCCTTTCTTTTCAAGAATTTCTCCATTTCTTTCTCAATGTGTTACTGTTTGTTAGTGTGTTTGTGTGAGTGTTTGAAGGAATTCAAGTCAATAAATGGGTGCAGAATCATCACGGGTTTCAATTGCTGTTTGCCAAAATATTTTTAATTTGGTTTTGGTTTCTATTTTATTGTTTGTGGTTTGTGTTTTAGCAATTGGCTGGACTCATTGACTCGTTTCAACACGAATCTTGCTCAATCATTTCATTTCCAGAATATTTAATAATCTGATATTTGATTTCATATAGTTTGAAGGGGCATCTTTCGTATCTCCGAAAACCCCAATTAGGTAGGTTTTGTTTTGCTCTTTCGTTTTTTTTTTTCTCAGCAAAAGAGATACTCCCTCCGCCCGCGAATGTTTTTAACGTATTTATTTTTCGTTCCGTCCACCAATATTTTTAACACTTAAAACTTTTCATTTTGGGACATATTATTTTCTCCCTTTTACCCTTTAAACTTATGTTATTTTCTGAATTGCCATTAGTGGGCCCAAATAATAGGTTGACATATTTTACTAAACCAACTCAATTAACACGATAACCCGGCCCAATTAACAACTTAAGACTCCTAATCTAATATTAACCTAATCAACTAAACCTACATCTTTGCGCCTCTCTTCTCGACACTTCTACTGTATCTCTCTTCTTGACACTTCTACTGCCTCTCTCTGTTTTGCCTCTGTCATATCTGAAAGTCTAGTTCTTCGATCGACCTCTCTTATGGGTGATTCCAAATCACCACCCCATATATCTCCATTGACCTCTCTTCACTTATCTCAGTCTGAGACATGTATTGCTACCTCTACTGAATCCCTTTACCTTGAGTCGTGGATGGAACCATCCTATTTTTTGGGGGATTCTGATACAATCGTGGATGAAACACCATTTGAGGAAGAGATTGACTTAGATCTCGTAAGATCTAAGCCAACTCTTCTTTCAGATTCGATGATGGATGAAACCCTAAAAACTACCAAGCCTGAGAATCGTGAGTGGTTGGAGGAGAAAAAGAAGTGGTTCAGAGATCTCGTTGGGACCTGGCTACCCTTGGTTGTTCCTTTTCTTTTTGGTAAGGAGGCAGGTATATCATTTTTACTTTATGCTTGTCAGTTGGGCATAGTTGGCTTCTACTGATTTTGATTTGTTCTTGGGCCAAGTTGGCCTTTGTTGATCTGTTGTTGGGGGTAGTTGGTCTCTTGTTATATGTTCTTGGGCGTAGTTGACCTCTACTGATCTGTCCTTGGGCTTAGTTGGCCTCTTGTGCTCTGTTCTTGACTTTTGTGATATGTTCTTGGGTTTGATATGATATGTACAGATACTGCACTTGTGCATGCCTTTTGTGATTTGTTCTTGACCTTATGATATTGAACTCATACAGATATTGCACTTGTTCTTGCCTCTTGTGATATGTTCTTGGGCTTATGTGATATGTACAAAAACCGCACTTGTTCTTGCCTCTTGTGATATGTTCTTGGGCTTATGTGATATGTACAGAAACTGCACTTGTTCTTGCCTCTTGATATGTTCATATACTGCACTTGTTGAAATGTGAGGGTATGTTCTGCATGAAACCTTAGAGCCTAATATGATGCTTCCGCTGCATTTCTTATTTGTGATGTGTATTTGTAAATAGAACCCTATGATGATTTGTGTATCGTCTAAAGTAGATCTGAGGGTCTTTTCCCTATTTGCTTATATAGAAGTGTGGTTTTTGGAGGTTGATTATATGACTCTTGTGTGTTTCTGTGCTACAAGTGAAGTATGTGATGCATAAAATAGAAGCTGAGACTTTAATAACCCAAAATATGGAGCAAAATAAGTGTTTACATGTTAAACAACTACCATCCACTAAGTCAGTTGCTTATCTTGTAAACCCTATTAAAAAACACATCCATTGTAAACCCTAACCAAAAGCTATTTGCAAACCATCCATAGTAAACCCTATCCAAAAACCATATCCATTGTAAACCATTGTCTAAACATCAAGTTTGTTCTCCAAAAGCAATTTGAAAACTCTCAATGTTGTACTTAGCACCTCCATTGTTCTCTGGCCTGTTTAAGTACTCCAAGCATTCTCTGTGGAGACGATCTTGGAATACTTCCTATTGATAAGAGAATGCTTGGAGTACTTAAACGGGCATTGCATTGCCAGAATCTATGTTGTATATTTTCGATTTGGAAGAGGTTGACCTCCTTGCTTCTCTCGTGTACACGTCGAACCCCTTTTGCCCTTGGCCCATGAAGACAAAATGTAATACTGATGCTAACAGTTCATCACGGAAGAAAGGACTTACTAAGCCAGGATCACTAACTAATGTTTTTCTTCTAACAGTCCACTTATATATAATATTCAATAACACTAATAACGGTTAAATACATAATTGCCCCTATTTTATTTTTATTAAACTATACATTTGTTATTTTTCTAATAGTGGTATATATAATATTTAGTACTCCACATTTGTTATTTTTCTGATAGTAGTATATCATATTTAGGGCGTGTTTGATAGGGCAGATAAGGCCAGATAGATTAATAATCCTGGCTTAATCAGTTGTTTGGTACTCACGAAAAACAATTTGGAAAGCCCTGGTTTAAGAGGCGGCCCGAGCTTATTTCACTGTTTTCTTGCGCTAATGTATCTCACCCTCACCCTCGGATAAGAACGCATTGGGGAAACAGTGATAAAGATTATTTCATTATTTTACTCATTTACCCTTCTATTACACTATTTTGCAGTTGTTGATGGGTCTTTCAAAAAACAACACGAAGAAGCACAGTTTAGTAATAGCACTCTTTCGAATATCCGTTTCGCAATAATCGGACTGAGAAATTGAACAAGAAGTTGTTCTGATTGTGGACAAGATTTTTTTTTTTGGATAATCTGATAAATTTTGTGATTATTTGTGGAAATTTTGATGTTGCTAGTAATTTTCACAAAGAAAGAAATTGGGAATGAATTTTTATTTGGCGGTGCAAGCTGAAGATGTTCTTGGGGAGATCTGTGGTGGCCCTCCCCATTGCAGTTGAGAGAGAAGCGACGACCGTTACCTCTCTTGTAGCAGTAGTTCTTGGTGGAGCAAATATTGTGAGGATGGAGAGAAACAGAGAATGGAGAACTTACCGGTGAACAGTGAAGAAGAATGGAGGAGGAGCCTTTCATTTTTATGCAGAAGCAGAAGTTGAAGGTGGAGAGAGAAAAAGTAGTGTCACAGGTTGGGGGAGGGGGAGATTTGTAATTTTATAAAAAATTGGAGGGCAAATTTGTAATAGCAATACTTTATCTAAGGTTTAAACATTTCTACCAAACAACATATAAATTTTATCTTACTTTTTATCGTATCTACCAAACACAAACCCTTATTAAACTTAACTCCTCATATCTTAACTCTCCATACTAAATTTAACCTATCCACTCTTATCATAACCTATCTACCAAACGGACCCTTAGTACATATTATTTATAATCAATGAATATTAATCTATCGAAAATAGATGGAAAATTATTTTAAACTATAGTTTATTAATATAATTTTGTTGAAACAATATATTTTAACAAACTATAAAAAATTTCGTATTAAAAATATGATACTCTATTTAAAAGAGATATAGATTGAAAAATTATAAGAAATAAATGTTATTTATCGTATTTTATATTATATAAAATGTGTTGGTGAAAATGATGTTACCTTATAATCTAATATCATAATTGTAAATTCGTGCTACTTGAAAAAATATATCTTTGCAAAATAAGTGTTACGTGAAGACTCATCTCATGTAAAATTTATTAGTATATAATCACTTTATATAATAATTTAAAATTGCGATTTAAAAAAATTGACTCTTTATTAGTTCGATAAAAATTAATTATTTGATCAATTAAATAATAAGTAATTTTTTATTTGGATAATATATTTATTTAATAAATTCAAATAATTCATGTTATACTTTATGAAAAATTATCTTATTGGTAGGTCAAAATTAAGGATGACCATCGAACACGACAAACATGGATAATGGTTTTCCATATTCATACCCGCGAGAGGAGAGATGTCAATTTAACCACGGGTACACAACCTTAATAGTTGTGAGTAAGAGAGATATTTGATATACGTGGATAGCTTCGTGAGTATAACTTAATATCATTTTAGTTCGTGGATATGAATATGAATCATTATTATCCATACCTGCAAAAATTATCTGCGATATACGCGGGCAATATCCACAAAAATGCACGTTAGATACTCGCTCACCCACCTAATATTAATTATAATTTTTTATTTTTCTATAAATTATATGAGAATTAGTGCCTAAAATTATATAGGGTAAATTATACTTTATGACCCAAATTTTGGGAATGTGTTCAGTTTGTGGCCTCAACTTTACAAAATGTTTAAAATGACCTTTACATTTGGGTGTTGTTCAGTTTTTGTCCCAAACTTTATTTATAGTTATGTTTTTAATTTATTTTCTACATATTATCAATAAATATATTTTTTTAATTCCATTTATAAAATTATATTTATTATTTCACTAATTTATAGATTTCTAAAATTTATATTTTAACAAGTTATGACACTTTATATGAAAATATATATGTGTGCACTAAATTTATGTATGAGAAAAATTCATCTAAAAGTTTTACGACACAATCGAATACCGGGATTAAAACAATCAACTCATCTATATACATGCACTACATAAACATCAATTAAAATTCATTTTCAATGGTTATTTTGTAAATAGAATATTAAAAATCTTTGAAAATTTTGAGTTTTTTATAATTAAAAATATTAAAATATAACATAAAATAATTAAAATTAAAATATTATTTTTCCAATATTTGATATGATAAAAAATATTTAATGTACAAAGAATTATTAAATTGATTAAATTAAAAAAAAAATTATTGCATGGACGAGTAAAATCAATATGCCCAACAGCCCATAAATGACTGAATTGAGTCTTATATTTATATAGGTTCAAATTTTTTTTGGTAAGTTTGGACGGGTTTCAAAACCGTAGAAAGTCCGAACTGAAAATTTTGACAGTTTTAATCACGGCAAGACATCTGTAATACATTATTAAATACTAAATAACGTAAAGATAAAAATATTTCAACGTTTCAAATGCACATGAAATACAATAACAAAAACTAAAATAAATAAATATAATTACATGGAACATGATAAAAAAATTATTTTATATAAATCAAATAAGTTATAATTATTTTATTTTCAGTGCATTGCACGAGACACGCATGCTAGTTTGCTTAAAGTACTAATTATAATTGTAATTGCTAGTATATCATATGCAATAATTTGTATGATTTAAATTTAGCCTATTTGTTTAATAAATTAAATTTATTTTCTACACAAATTAAACAGTATTATTAAAATTTATTTGCTATATTAGATCACTAATGAATATTAGGTCACATGCTAGAATTTATATAACACAATTCAAAGTTCAAGTAAATTTAAGCATTATATAAAATTTAGGTCGTAAACTAAACATTGCCCAAAAGTAGAGGTCATTTTAAACATTATGTAAAGTTTAGGCCACAAACTGAACACATTCCTAAAGTTTGGGCCAAAAATTATAATTTACCCAATTATATATAATAATCTCTTTTAAATGATAAAATTATGTGTTTTACAAGTGATGAATACTCACTGGTGGAAGGTTGACATGTATTGGGGTGTGTATCAGATAACTTGTTTGAGAATTAAATTTATATTTGATTTTTTTATATAGTTCTTCTATCGACTAAGTTTACTAAATTTTCAATGTGTGATAAACTAATTTGTTGGTTTGTTTATATTTATATTCTTTTATTTATGTAATCTATCTATATATTATTAATAGGATTAGATTTCAATCACATGTGGCACTATCTAATCTCTCCATTCCTATTTATCTCAATTCTTAAAAATAAATGTGAGACTAATAAATTATAAATTAAATAATATGTGAAACAAAACATCTATATAATAACTAATACACATACATTTTAAAACTCTTTCATTAATTTATGACCTATGTTGCATATCCATAATCCGCTATTCATATTTATTTTAAATCCAATTTTTACATTATTAGGTCTAATATTTAAAAATAATAATTTTAGATTAACCTTTAACAATTATTTAATGAAAAAAAATTATATCTATTATTATATCATGTCAATATTATAAAGAAAATATTTTTATACTGTCAATATTTAAAAAAATTATATCTTGTCAATAATTATCACATATAATTTTTTTTAAAATATTTATATTTTGTCAATATTTAATTTTTATATCTATATTATAAAAAATATTATATTTAATTTAATTAATTTTAATCATTAATTTTAAAGAAGATTTTTTCTAATATGAACTTAACCCATATGTACATATTTTCATTAATTATATATTATATTATAAATTATATATAATAATAAAATAATAATTATAATTTCATAAATGAAAATAGAGAAAAATTAATTATTAATAACACGTAGAAAAGCGAAAATAAATATGTATAAATATAATTTTATTAAATGCAATTTTTTCATTCATTTAAAGTGTTATAAATTTTAAATATTATATTTTAAAAGTCTACATAATTAACAATTTTAGCTATATATATTTTTTAAATTAATTATATTAAATTTAAATTACAAAATCGCGTCATAAAATATTCAAACTTGAAATCTATTAACTTGAGTATTAACTTAATATCACTAGACCAATACGTACACACTACTATATATATACTTTTAATATATAAGATAATGCTAAAGAGATTATTCTTTTAAAATTATAAATTAATATTTAAATAATTTTAAATTATTAAATTTGCATTTTCATATTTTTAATAAAAAATGATGAATTATTACTCGAAATTACTCAGTTGTCATTGTCAATCGACCTTTTAATTTCCACTTTTTCTCTCAAAAAAATTATGACAAAAGTAATATGACCAATTTTAATTAGGGATCTAAAGCGAATCAAGTTATTTGTAAACTATTTGGAGCTCGTCTCAATAAAAGTTCGTTTCAAATTCGTTCACTTACTAAAAGAATCGAACTTGAGCCTCGAACCGAACTCGAATAATTTGTTGAACCGAACTTGAGTCTAAAGGTATTCGGTTCGAAAAGTTCGCGAACATGTTCGAATATAATTTAACGATCCGAGCTTCAAATAATTCACGAACTTTATTAATGAGCTTGTTCACGAACTTTATATACGAAATAGTTCATGAATGTTCAACTTAATACGTATGCTCAAGTTCTCGAAATTAAATGAGTCTTATAGTACGTGCTAAGCTAACCCTAAGTCAAATCTCGCAAAGACTAAATAAGACTATTCAATCAGAAGTACATGGATGTTGCAAAACTCCTAAATACTCTAAATAAGATTAAGAGAATTGTGATTGTCTAGCTAACAAAAATTAAAGCAATAAAGATGAATACCAAAAGATTGAATTCTATGATTGGATATTTTAACTCTTAATTAACGTCGAATTGATCATGCATTCACACTTGGTTAGGATCACGAGAGGTAGCTTAGCAAATTACTTTCATATTTATATACTAAGCCGTGATTTTCACTTTAGTATTAAAATCACACCTCTAGAAATCACTTATCCTAATAGGAACTCTTATTCAAACGTTTCTGATTAAGAATAATGTTAATTAACCCCAAATCAAGTGTAAAAGCAATTTCTCAATCTACTTAAACACATGTGAATCTAATGGTGAAAAAGCATTAAATTTCAACCAAAACAAGTTAATCAACTAGCATGATTAATCAAAACATCAAAGAAAATAATTCATATCCAACCCTAGTAAGAATCTAGCCAAGCATGATGAATATGGTAGAAACACACAAGGAAATCATCAAAAGAAAGCTTACTAGATGAAACGTAAGAATCTAAGGTCGAAATCCACTTTAATCGGTTGGAATTCACTAAAATCTACCTAAGAAAGCGAGTAAAAATGTGTTTGGAAAGTCTAATCTCGAGTTACATAGGTTGGTTTCTTCAAAATGACGCCAAGAAAGCATTTAAAACTAGCGATTAACTACCAGCCAGCGGTTGTTGGCTTGGCCTTTCTGACGCACAAAGTATGCAGGGCCAGCGGTCGCTGGCCTCTGCTCTCTGAAAATTCTGCAGCTTCACCCCAGCGGCCGCCGGGGTCCGTGTTTGTTCCATCTCTTCGACTCCTCTTCTTGTGCATTCCTCGACTCGATCCGCTTCACTTGGCTTTACACGTACGACGATAAAATGCTTCGCACCTAGCTCCAATCCCTCCTCATTCTACCATCCTACATCAAAACATGGGAACACACGACCGGCGTAAAAACGAACTAGAAAAAGTACGAAAATGAACAACCTAAAGCGTAGACATGACAAAACGAAGAATAAAAATATAACAAAAACATAGTAAACAATGAATTTATCAAATTAATATAAACAGTGGCGGAATTTTAATATATTTTTATTGTTATAAATCGTAAATTTATCAGTATTTTTATGAATAAATTATGTCAAAGTCCATACTATTGATTTGAGTTATAGAAAAATTTACATTTTAATTTCACATATTGAAACTTAGCCCCAACAATTTTTTTTTTGCGTCCGCTATTGAATATATATATATATATATATATATATACATATTAACAAAATAATTTAACAAACAAGTTTTTAACGAACTTGAATATTTAACGAAATTGAGCCAAGTTCAAGTTCGAGTTCGAATTTACTAACTGAACTCAAACCGAACTCGAGCTTGATTTTTATTTATAAAATTAAACTCAAGCTTGATTTTCATAACTCGATCTGAACTCCTGCTTTTAAATTTTCAAACAAGTCGAACTCGAGGCTGAAAGTATTCTGTTTTGTTCAGTTCAATTAAACCTAATTTTAATAATCGACGGTTTTTTATTTTTTTAAAAATGAATTGACTCAAAATATTAAGTATAGTTATACGAGTCCCAAAATATATTCTTAAAAAAATAAGATAGGTCTGTCCTTACTAAAGAAAAATCCTAAGTGCATTTTATCTCTCTGGATGGGAAAATTTTCATTGTATTAACTTCAACTTCATACGGGATTGCATTCCGCATTTGCTATGCGATTCCAGTGAGTTATTCTTAATTATATTTCTCACTAATCACAAATTTGATTCTAAGTTTATAATTTGAGAGTATGCATTCCATCTATTGTTTCTGCAACACTGGATATGGGATATGAACTTGGGGTTCTCTTAAATTAAGATCGCGGCGTCAATCTTTGTTAGCTGAGTATTTTTTGTTTTCTCTGTTCTGGTGGGAAAAAGCCGCGTATCCTAAAATCATCTCATCTACGTGCATCCGTTATTAACCATTCAGCTTGCATTGTATCATAGGCTGTTTGTGAAATCAGATTTTTTATTTGATGTATTATGATGGAAGTTTCAGTTTCCTTCGACTCTTGGAATGTTCTCGAAGATCAAAGCGAATGCCGGATCATGATGTAAATATCAAATTGGGCCAAATACATTTAACCTTTTCCAGGTCTTTTGTTTGTTTGCAATTTATATGAGTGTTAAAATGACTAACTTAATTAACTTCGTTCAAGGAATTGGACTTGCTTAGGTCGTGCATATGGATTCAAAGCCATGAAACAGAAATCCGGAAAAAGCATTCTGTATTGAAGATTGAGATTAAAGGTATATTTGGAGTCTTTGCTAATTCTTGATAAATTAGGGCTTCATTCTTTAAGTTGTGTGGCACTAGCAGCACCTGAGATCATGAGGAGTTAAAGGTATGAGCTTGATGGATAGACATGTCATTTATCAATAAGGTGAATTATTTCAAAGTGAGAAACCGATAGTAGTGTTTTCAGTACGTATATAGCTTTCAAATATGATATCTTGCTTAATGTGTGATAATTCAATAGAATAGCATATGAATACCATTAGAATTAAATTTGAGATATCTATGGTGCATGAGATAAAGATATGTGCATTGTCTATTCTATCTCCTAGAAAACCATTCTTGACCTAAGCATTTTGATTTATTACACCCCAAAGTTAGAAACAAAAGTGTGGACTTTAGAGCCCTTATCTCACTTGACTCATGATGACACGATGAAGCATTCTCGATCCACTTTCTCGCAGAAATGCCCGACAAGGGTTACTCTATGTCATCTCCTTTGGAGTTGGATCCCCTTATTAGCTTCTGTTGCTTCTTGGAGGTGTAATGCGGCCTCAAGTCTTGCCACTATATCCGGCATTGATGGCCGATCAATTCCATAATCCAGTAGACATCTTCCAGCAGTTTCTAAGAATAATTCTAGGCTGTCTGGTGATGTTCGACCAACTAGAAAGGGATCAATACAACCAGTAGGATTAGTCCTCATGCATGACTTGATCCACTGGGCTAGAGTCACTTGATCCTCATCGAACCAACGGTCTGTTTCTTTTTCAGCAAACAGCACCTCGAACAAAATCAGACCAAGTGAGTAGACACAAGACTTTTGTGTTAACTCATCTCCACGTATGTAATCTGAATCCAAAAGCACCAAGTTACTCCTGATAATTGATGCCTTCTTCTTGGACAACCCCCATCCAGAAACCTTAGGAACCCAGTTCTCATTTAACCAGATGTTGGTTGACTTCAAGTCGCGGTGAAGCATTGTCAGCTTGATTACGGAATGAATGTAACTCAGACCCCGTGCTGCACCAATGCAGATTTGAAGTCTTCGCTTCCATGGAAGGGGATCCTTTGAAGCATCATGAAGTTGGTCATAGAGTGTACCATTTGCCATGTGCTCGTACATAAGAATCATGTCTGATTCTGTCTCGCAATACCCTATCAGAGAGGCAACATGATCTTCAGTTGGTGAACGTGTATTTTGAATCTCTTTCTTGGAATGCAATTCGTTTGCCATGGATACTCTTGATTCAGTACCTCTCGACCATCTGATTGCTACGGCTTTTTTACCACCTTCTATGTATCCTTTATATACATTGTCGAATCCTCCATAGCCAATCATGAGACTGTTGTGATAATTAGTAGCTTTCTGAATCTCCTGGAGGGAAAACTGGTGGATTACCCCACTTGGCTGTAGCTGTGGAGCTTTTGATTTTGATGGTGTTCTTGGTAGAATCCCAAATGGATTCCACCACCATCTTTGGGTCAAAGTATTGTTTGAACCATTATTCTTAGCCTTCTTCTTTCCGCTCTTCTGATCACTGCTTTGATTAGTTGTACTAGAGCTGGGGCTGTCTTCACTGATAATCCTATCAGATTCTCCCTTTGGGAGACTTATGTCATCCATCGAAGTAACCCCATCGCTATGGTCGCTGTAAGTTCTTCCAGCATTCTCCTCTTCTACCACCTCTTCTGTTGGATCTGTAGACTGTTGTAATGCCAAAGCTAATTCAAGGCCCATCACTACATCTGCCATTGCAGGCCTTCCCTGGGGTTGAGTGTGTAAGCATCTACCTGCAATTCCAGCAAACACTCTTAAACAAGCAGGTGAAATCTGCTCCATCAAGTTCTGATCAATTAGTCGATTTACTTTTCCCTCTCGTATGGAATATCGAGCCCATCCAGCTAGACTGTGTTGCTCTTCCTCAAGTCTTATGTCCACTGCAGGTCTTCCAGACAGAACTTCAAATAGAACCACTCCAAATGCATAGACATCTGATTTTCTCGTTAACTTACGAGTTAAGAAGTACTCTGGATCTAGGTATCCAAATGTGCCTTTCACGTTCGTGCTAATATGGGTGAATGAATCATTTTCTGGTCCCGCTTTAGACAACCCAAAATCAGAGATTTTGGCAACCCAGTTCTCATCTAGCAGAATGTTTGAGCTTTTCACATCTCTGTGTATGATCCTATGCCGTGAGTGAAGATAATACAAGCCACGCGCAGCACCGATTAAGACTTTAAGTCTAACTTCCCATTGAAGAGGAGGATCTGCCCTTTCATGTCTTTTGGGTTTGTAGAGATGATCAGCAAGTGTTCCTTGGCTGATATACTGGTAAACCAAAATCCTTTCTTGACCATCATTGCAGTAACCAATCAGTGAAACAAGATGCTTATGCCTGAGCTTGGATAACATCTTGATTTCAGTCTGAAACTCAGTTTCCCCTTGCCGGGATTCTGTTTTCAGTCGCTTGATTGCAACAACAGTAGCTCCACTGTCAATGATCCCTTTATAGACTCTCCCATATCCTCCACTGCCAATGTGAAACTGAGGATCGAAACTGTTGGTTGCCAAACGGATTTCTTCAATGGAAAACTGACGGCATTGATTTTTCATGGATGATGATCTTATGTTCTTGCCAGAACTAGAGTCTGAAATTCTTCTCAGGTTATAAACTGCAACATTCAGTAAGGTTAGTATAGCTGTCAAGACAGCGGATATCAAGTTAATACGGTAACTTGATTTCGATTTCTTGTGCTGTGGTGTTAATTTTGGATACTGCAACTCTGGAACCGGCCTTGTTCCTGCAAGATTGTTGTCGGGGCTGCTCAGCTTAAATACTTCTAAAGCAATCAACATGCCATGGAATCTCTCATCTCTTGATTCAAACTTTGGCTGGAAAGAGATGGTTAGGTAGGGCCTCCCCACCATTTTATCTCCATCCATCACCACAATATAGTCTCTGTAGACTGCGACTTCAGATACTCCACCCCATTGAATAATATTGGCATTCTCCTCGGTGATCTGATTGTTGATGAGAATGGAGAAGTCCTTGTTGATACTCTCTGCTATCTGCTGTTCGAACTTTGAAAAATGGAGCCTGATTAGGTATCTGAATCCTAATGGCACTGGTAGTATCCATGTAAGACTACTTGCACTCACTTTAGTGTCTGCAAACATTACCCTCGCCGTCTGATATACTTTGATTGGTGCAACATATGTTAACATGGCTGTATATCTAACTGCAGTTAAAGTATTAGCAGGAAGAGCACCTGTTTCGAGCAAGTAGTGGGAGTCTTCATCCCATCTGCGGAAAAGTCGGGAATCTTGAGCTGGTGAGATGGAGGTTCCACCAACATTCAACCGCTGAACCAGCTCGAGTGCTGTGCTGTTATCTATGTAGAATCTGTACTTCTGGCCGACAACAAGGGCACCAGACTCCCCTTCGGCAGTGAAATAAAGACCAGTCGGCATCGAGACAACCTCAATACCATTAACAAAGGCATAGAAGTCATCTGATTTCCTTTTCCCTTGAGCTGGGGAAAATGTTATAGTCAACGCCTGCCCGTCATCAATGTGTACACAGTACTCTTTGATAATATGTTTTTCATTCAAAACATCAGCAGCAAGACTTGTGGTGAAGTTGCTGAGGAGCGTGTATGGGCCTGCTCTAACAGTGAACAAAGCATCCGACCTCGTGAACCCCTTGTATGAATCTTGATAGAAGTGGAGGCGGATGAATTTCTGCCCAGGCTCAACATGGAAGACGTAAGTAAACTCATGGTGAGATGCTCGGGCAGTGTTGCAGGGTACAGATTCGAGTTGGTGGATGGCTCTTGAGCTGGAAGTTTTGCCATTGATCTGGAGTGATGAGGTGGATTTGAGTCCAGAATCTCCAATCCAAACGCGGCCATCCAGCACCGTCAAAGTGCCCGAAGAACCACAGGAAATGGCAATACTGTCGGAAAGGGGATAAGTAGCAGGAATGTTGTTGGCAAGGAACAAGCATAGAAATATGAGTATTGCTACTGGTAACTCTGAAACTGGCATTTTCTCTTCTATTTTTTTTTTTTTGTTCTCAAGAGTTGGGTGATTGGGAGAATGTTGTTAGATCATATACTCCGTTATGATATTTTGTCATCTGGAGTCAACCTTCTAAAGTCTTTTATTTTTAGTTAAAGAGAATAGTCTGCTATCAATTATTGTTTTAGGCTATATATTTTCCATTCATTTTGTTTTCAATTCCTGTTTATCCCTTTTTATTTACTTCTTCATTCTTAGCCAATGATTTGTTTTTTCAAATGATTCTTAGCCAATGATGGATCGAGTTTTCATGGAAGACGAGGTAAAATTAACATTAGGGTAGAACGACTTTGATTTGGAACTTGGAAGCTTCCTATGTCGATAAATATAGAAAGGATTTTTGTTCTCGGATTTCTTCCTAATATCCTTCCTTGTAATTTCGTTGTACTACTAATAAAACAATCACTTACATTGAACGTGATAGTCGTATAGATGAGTTTTCCTACTTTTTGCAATAGCCGGCTCACAGTTTATGAGAACATATTTAAAAGATGATTGATAAAAGATAAAAGATAAAGGGGTAATTGGTACAATAACCCATTTTTATAAACTAAATATAAAAAATATATATTTAAAAATAAAGGATAAAAAATAATCATTTTAGATGGTAACATGAGAAATTTCTTCATGTGTTCCACATTCTATATATTATTATATTTTTAATATAGAATATTTATTATAATATAATAATCAATAAATAGCAATTACATAAAAAGTAAAATAAAATATAAATTATATATCCTATTTTTGAATATATCAATCATACAAATAAATTAAAAGTGATTAAATATTAAAAAAAATAATTGTATATCTTTTTGTGGGTAGGATAAAGTCTAATGTTATATATAAAATTAAATTAAATTATATAAACTTAAAAGGTTAATTAAAATTTAATTATGCAACCTGAAATTGAACAGCGGAAACAAATGTGAGACGAATATGGAACATATGATATGAGTCGCGAGTTAAAAAGGGAAAATAAAAATCGAAATTAGAAAATACGTGCACCTATAGCGGTCTGCTTGCTTTGAGATTCTATTGCAAATGATGTAAAACGTTTGATGAAAGGACGCAGAGGTGAACAAACAAACAATGATATTGTTGTCATTTTCAAGAGTACCAATGACATGATTTATGTAGGAATCGTTTTAAATATATATATATTTTATATATATTTATAGTGGTCAATAAAGTTTGACCAAGTTTTAAGTGAGGTGACATTTAAGTTTAAGAAAATTAAATGACCTAGTGTCGATCTACGTTTCGAGTAGATGATCGTGGTATATTTATTTTCTCTAAACCGATTCCCGGTGAGTGAGAAATAAATGTTTAAAGTGAGTCACTTAAAGTATGGAGTTATGTGTATGAGACTAAATGTCAAGAAAAACTCTTATATCACATTGGTTATAAAACCAACATTCATCATGTATATAAGGAGGTTAAGAAACCTTGGTTTGACAAGTTGGGTGAAAGACCATCTGGTGCATGCCGGTCTGCCTAACGATTTGTGACAGTGATCTATCCAACTTGAATTTATGCCGCATCTGCCACCTCCGAGACAAAAGTCGTTTTATCTTTGGAGACATCACGCCACACCGAGAGCACTACCGGGGCGTATTTTGTCTTGCGGAAAGAGGGATATTTCCTCAACTCGGCTTCCACCTTTTCTTATTCCAATTTTATTCTATTTTATTTCTTTGTAATAGAATAGCTACTGCAAATATTATTTTATTTTCCTCTTCCCATTATATTTTCCAACAATCGCAAGACAAAATAATATCTTTTATTTGTGATGAGTTTTTCCTTTATTTTTGTAATAAGGAACAGTAGCTCATCTTTGGAGATTTGGAGAATACAGTAGCCACTGATTTACTTTACTTCACCGTTTGGAGATTTGGAGAATACAGTAGCCACTGATTTACTTTACTTCACCATTTGGAGATGGCGTCCTCTACTTCAACCGAATCCAACACTGCCGCTGCCTTTGCATCCACCGTATATGTTGCTGCTACTGCCGCCAACACGGCCGCTACTGCCGGAGGGTCTTCAACGATCCAATTGTTATCAACACCACCACCAACACCATGTTTACCGGGCTTGAAGCCGGTACGAACCCTTCGGGGTTGAATGGTGGTTCCACGCATAGTGGCACCGTTGGTTCCACTTTTAGTGGTTCCGTTGGGTCCATTTTTGGATCCGGTGTTAGAGCCCATGGGCTCAACACGTCGGGCTCTCTCTTGGGAGCGAATTCGGCACCGAAGATGATGCCTCCTGCCGAAAAGCCATCGAAGTCCAGCGGTGCTGACTTCAAACTTTGGCAACAGAAAATGTTGTACTACTTGACAACATTGGGTTTTGTCGGGTTCGTCAAAGAGGACGAGCCACCGACACTGAGTGCTAATGAGACAAACTTCATTGTTCGAGCTACCTATGACAATTGGCGCACTGAGAATTACCTTTGTAAGAACTTTATTCTAAATTCATTAGATGATAGTTTGTACAATGTGTATTATGTTGTAAAGACCTCCAAAAAAATGTGGGAGGCTCTTGAAAAGAAGTACCGTAGCGATGACGCAGGTACAAAGAAGTTTGTTGTGGTAGACTCCAGACCCATCATGGATCAAGTGCAAGAGTTTCAACTCATTGTGCACGACGTCCACGCCGAGAGATTGATTCTATCGGATGGGTTCACGGTGGCGACCATGATTGAGAAGCTACCTCCTAGTTGGAAGGACTTCAAGAGCTATCTCAAACACAATCGAAAAGAGATGACTCTTGAAGACCTCATCGTGAAGCTTCGCATCGAGTCAGACGTGCGAAAGTGTGATCCGAAGGTGAAAGGGCCGATGGACGCAAAGGCCAATCTGTTGGAGAGAGGCGGTCCCTCCAAGAAGCGTGCTCGCCCTAATGACAAGGGCAAAGGGAAGTAAAAGTCAACCCGCAAGTTCGATGACAATTGCTTCAACTGTGGTAGACCAGGCCACACGTCAAGAGATTGTCGTGAGCCAAAGGGCTACAAGAAGAAGAAACATGCTGCCCATGTTGCCGAGTAGGAGTACGACGAATGGGATGAAGGCGATCTTGTCACTGTAGTCATCGAGGAGGTCAACTTTGTGGACAACCAAGGTGGATGGTACATTGATACCGGTGCAACCGCCCATGTGTGCGCCGACAATACTAAGTTCATCACTTACAAGGCTGTTGAGGGGAGGAAGCTCAACATGGGAAACCAGGTCTTGTCTGAGGTGGTCGGAGTTGGGGATGGGGTCCTCAAGATGACATCCGGCATCCCGATTACCTTGAAGAAAGTTCCGCATGTCCCAGGCGTCCGCAAGAATTTAGTCTCGGGTTCAATACTAGTCAACAAAGGATTTTGATTAGTTTTTGAATCTGATAAATTTGTATTGACTAAGTTTGGAAAATTCTTTGGTAAAACTTATCTTACCGGGGGACTTTTCAAACTCAATGTAATGGCCGTGCACCGCAAAAGCTTGAATGATAATGAAAAAGCTTCTACTTCCTCTTACTTGATTGAGTGTTCCGATTTATGGCATTGTAGATTAGGACATATAAATCTAAATGCTATAAAAAGATTAGTAAATTTGGATTTACTAAAGTTAAGTGAATTCAATACTCAAAACAAATGTGAAATTTGTGTTGAGACAAAAATGACTAAGTTACCGTTTCATTCGGTAGAAAGGAGTACAAAACCTCTAGAATTAATTCACACCGATGTGTGTGACTTAAAGTTTGTCCAAACTAGAGGTGGTAAGGAATATTTCATCATATTCATAGATGATTGCACAAGATATTATTATCTTTATCTTCTAAGAAGTAAAATGAAGCTATTGAAGCTTTTAAGAACTTCAAAACTGAAGCCGAAAATCAATTAAGTTGTCGAATTAAAATGGTTTGAAGTGATAGAGGGGGAGAATATGTAGCTCCGTTTGAGGAATTATGCAATGAAAGTGGTATAATTCACCAAACGACAGCTCCTTATTCACCTCAATCTAACAGTGTTGCGGAACGCAAAAATCGAACACTTAAGGAGATGATGAACGCTTTATTGATTAGTTCAAGGTTGCCCCAGAACATGTGGGGGAAGCTATCTTAACAGCTAACTATATTCTAAACAAGATTCCACTTAAGGGTAATGATGTTACTTCTTATAAGTTGTGGAAAGGAAGAAAACCCTCATACAAATATCTTAAAGTGTGGGGGTGTTTGGCAAAGGTTGAAGTGCCTCTACCCAAACAAGTTACAATTGGCCCTAAAACGGTTGATTGTATCTTTATTGGATATGCTCTTAACAGTAGTGCCTATCGATTTGTTATTCACAAATCGGAAGTTCCCAACATGGTGGTGGGAACGACTATTGAATCAAGAAATGCTATATTTTTTGAGAATATATATCCTTGTAAAGATAAGGATATAATTGAAGTCAATTCGTGTAAAAGAATTGAAGAAGAAACCACGTCTTCTAAATCAATAGATGAAGACCCAAAATCGCGCAAGCGACAAAGGTCTAATCTAGAGAATATAGAATCGAGACAAGTTAGTAGAGTTAGGATTCAAAAGACTTTTGGTCCTGACTATGTATCATTTTTGTTGGATGATGAGCCAACAACGATTAAAGCAGCTTTCTCTAGGTCCGACGCGGAGCTATGAAGAGAAACCGTACAAAGTGAAATTGACTCAATTATGCAAAACCGCACTTGGGTGTTGGTTGATTTACCTGAAGGTTGTAAGCCTTTAGGATACAAGTGGATCCTTAAAAGAAGGTTTAAAGCCGATGGACAATTGATAAATATAAGGCTCGATTAGTAGTCAAAGGCTTTAAACAAAGAGATGTGTATGATTTTTTCGATACCTACTCACCAGTGACGAGAATTACTTCTATTAAATTACTTCTCGCGATTGTTGCTTTGCACAATCTCGAGATTCACCAAATGAATGTTAAAACCGCATTCTTGAATGGTGATCTCAAAGAAGAAATATATATGGAGCAACCTGAGGGGTTTGTAGTACCGAGCCAAGAAAGGAAGGTATGCAAATTGGTGAAGTCTCTATATGGGTTGAACAAGCACCGTTACAATGGCACTTGAAATTTGACGACATGATGTTGTCAAATGGTTTCAAAATAAATGAGTGTGACAAATGTCTTTTCATTAAGAACACAAATGATGAATATGTTATAGTGTGTCTCTATGTAGATGACATGTTAATCATAGGTAGTAATATCCGAGTGATTAACGAAACTAAGTTCATGTTAAAAAGAAATTTTGACATGAAGGATATGGGGGTAGCTGATGTGATACTTGGAATTAAGATTCTAAGAAGATCAGACGAGATCAACTTGTCACAATCTCATTATGTTGAGAAGGTGCTCAAAAGGTTTAACGCGTACGATAATGTACCTGTTAAAACCCTCTTAGAATTCAATGTTCAGTTAAGCAAAAACTAAGGTGAATCGGTTGCACAAGAAGACTATGTAAAGGTGATTGGGTGCTTGATGTATTTAACAAACTGCACTCGGCCTGACATAGCGTGTGCCGTGAACAAACTGATTCGCTACACGAGCAATCCAAGCAAAGAGCATTGGAAAGCTCTTGTGAGTGTATTGAGATATCTAAAGGATACTAAATATAATGGGCTAAAATTTGGTAGATACCCTCCGGTACTTGAAGGGTACTGTGATACGAACTGGATCTCGAATACAAAGGATTCACTTTCTACAAGTGGATATGTGTTTACGATCGAGGGTGGAGCTGTTTCGCTTTCTAAATAATTCATATATAGTGATTGGTGATTCGATAGGGAAGTATATTATATTGTTTTTGTTATGCAAATCTCACTCAAAAGTAATATAACTTCATTATCCTAAAAGATAGGGAAGTATATTATATTGTTTTTGTTATGCAAATCTCACTCAAAAGTAATATAACTTCATTATCCTAAAAGTAACAACATCGAATAATATATTTTCATTAATTATCATAAAACATGAAAAGTGTGAATACATTACATTATATTATCATCTTTTCTTTCAAGTGATTATGCATTGCGATATTATTTTCGTTTTTTTCTTTTCTTTATTGAATAAGGCAATCACAATTTATGAATTTACTAAATTTCAGTTCCTAACTCAAGTCCTTTGGCTAATAAAATTTCTTTCTTATTCATAATAACTTTATTTAATAATATGTTTTGGCCAATTATAAAGGAGAGAAAGAACATCCATCATAAATCATAATGATTAATCCATAAGAAGGAGACAATTATAGAGTAATAAACAAGGTTAATTTAATAATAAGTTTTGGGCACGTCTGCCTCGGCCACACATATTTGATGATATCCCGCTCGGAGATCCAACTTGTTGAACCATGTCGCTCCATGAAACTCATCTAATAACTTTTGAATCACGAGGATATGATATTTGTCTGGTCTTGTGAGTTTATTTAGTTCTCGATAGGACTGGAATACGGGCTATTGCCATGGTGAGATTACACCAATTTGCTTTCACCTCTCCTAAGGTAATTAACCATGGGACACCCAATATCATATCCACATTGAAAATAGGAGACATAGCAAGAGACAAAATATTTCTGAATCTAGCTTGAGTGGAACATCCTTGCGTCCCCCCTGTGCAAACTCTGGATCCATCGCCTAGTATCACTGAGAAGGAAGTGGCAGGTTCGATCTTCCACCCTAGCTTCCGGGCCATAGTCTCTGACACAAAACAATGACTTGCCCCCTCTTTCAATCATGAGGATTAATGTTGTATCTCCCACCCTGCCGAACAACTTCAACGTTTGAGGTCCATCAAAACCGAATGATGTTAGCTCCGAAAATTATAGATGTTGTAGCTCGTTTGACTCTTCAAAGTTTTTCTCCTCCAAGCTCATTGTATAGGGCTCTTCTATCTCATCCTCGTGATCATCTTCCTCATCTCTAAGCATGACGTGTAGTGTTCTAGGCGGGCAACGATGCATTGGTCCAAAATTTCCCCCGTAACGGAAACATATTCCCTTTGCCAAATGCTTTCTGATATCTTTGTTGGACATATGGAGAACGTTCTGAGGGTCCCGAGGTGTTGAGGAGCCATGTGAGTACTTTGAAGTTGCGTTTGTCTCAGGTTTGAATACATGTGAGGCAGTCACAACTGGCCATTTTTGTGTGTGAAATGATGTACACAATATCTAATGCGCAAGTGCACGCAATCAACAAGTAATAATAGGAAGTACTTCAAGATCGTCTCCACGGGGAATGCAAATAAGATCTTATGCATGTTCAACAAAACAAGGAAGCAAAAATAACTAAAGTTTTAAATCAATGTTTAGGAGTTTTCAGGACAAGAAATTAGAATTAATTAATAACATAACAAGAACACATGGAATAAAAATAAACAAAGTAAACGAAAATCAAGACTCCAAATTCAGACACCAAAAACTCATATTAAACGAACGAGGACATATTTAAAATAAAGACTCGGGTTTAGAATCCCTTATGCTTTAATCACGAACAGACCAATATCGCTACAACATTTCCTCAGTAAAATACTACGATGGTGTGAGTCAACATTTGCATACGATTTTTTCAAATTCCTATGACTATATCAGATTACTAAACTAATATATTCCTATATCTAGTTCAGTAAATCAAATATTCAGTAGTCTAGCACCATTCACACAAGCCACACAAGGTAAATACATATTCATATGCTATTTAACACACTTGTCATTCAAGTATTTTCACAACAATTAACCTTTCCAATATTAACTATGGCTAACTCATATTATTAGGTGATCAATCTAACAGCAAGGGATTAAAAGGACAAAGCACTTGAATGAACAATAGTAGAGAGCAACAAAAATACAAGCTAAAAATGAAATATATTAAAGCATAAGTTCATCTAATCCAAGTCAAGAATGTTTAACTCATAAAGGAAATGAAAACTGAAAATAAAATGATTTCGTTCAACATTCTCAAACTCAGATAATAGATAATAAAAGGGAAATAAAAAGGAGAGAATAGTTGGAAGTTGATTTCTCAATCTTCTTCTCATCCCACAGGTGAGTTTCTCCTTTCCTCTAATGGTGTTCTGCTACAAATTTAGTTGCTTTCTCTCTCCAGCCTTTCTCCATTTTTGTCTATTATGGCTGCCTCTAATTCCAAAACTCCCAGGTTTCCAAAAATAGCATCTGAAAAGACCAATATGCCCTCTGGCAATTCACTAATTCTTATGTAGACTGTTATTTTGTCTCTTAGTTTTGGGGTCCACTTTTATCTCTCCTCCTTTCAACATCTGCCAAACCAACATTAATACTCCAAAAATGCCTCTCTTTTTTTTCTACATAAAACACCCATTAAAATAACATTGTCTCTTCTCCAAACACAAGAACTAAAATAAAAAAACACAAACAACTATAAAGGTAAAATAAGGCCTAAGACGCAATAAGTTGGCAAAAATAAGAGACAAATAATAACTATTATTCAAGAGTTATCAGGCATGTGCTAACAAATGGTTTCGCTACATAATTCGAAAATTGAAGAGTTTTGTTGTATATTGGGCGGTGGTGTTGTCGAGGAGGTGCAATCCAACATTTGAGCAGCTTGTAGGGAAGTGGAGTAGTTTGTAATGACATTATCCTGAATCTAGGCACAAAAATGCTTATTCATATTTCCCAAAAAAAAAAATTCCGTGAAGTGCTCGTTGAAAAAATATGGTATCTGCAAAATCCTATTTTCAAACGCTAAGATGTAATCTTCAAGAGATCATGTTTGTTTGATGGCGAGTAGTGCTTCATATCCATTGAAAGCAGATTCATCACCGTAACGAATTAATAATTCTTACGGGAAAGTGCTCCAATCCAACTTATGTACTCGTCTGATCAGCAATTGGTACCACGACATTGGGGAGCCCGATAAAGTTATCACATCAAGCTCTACCTTCTTTGTAACAGGTACCTTATGCACCAAGAAATATTGCTCTGCTCAGGAAAGCCATGCTTGAGCATCAAAGTCGTCAAAGCTGGGCAGTTCCATCTTCTGTAACACTGGAGTTGGTGAATTTTCTATCTCCGCAGTAGAAGATTTGAGACACAATGTCTCGTCTGTAGCCTTGCTGGTGAATAATCCAACTATGTTCAGTTTTGCCAAAATAGCGTCAAGTTTGGCATCAGATGTTGCTTGGCGTGTGTCCACTTCGTTTTGGGTAGAACGAACTTTCTCCACTGTGGTTAGAATGTCTTTCACCACCTTCTCTATCTCGTCTACACATTGTTCCCTTGTTTGCGTCATTTTGTCGATCGGGCAAGTCAGACCAATTTGATAGAGTGAAGGTAACGTACAAAAAGAAACGATAAAATATGATAACTCCTCAAAAGCGGCCAACGATAATTCGTTCAACAAAAACACTAATAATTTGCATGACTAAAAAGAACTATAAATTGCAGAACAAAAATAATAAGAAAACGCTGCTTAAACCGATCTTCGGCAATGACATCAAAATTTGGTGGATCGTTTTTCACTAAAAATAATTCGGCTGACATAAAACCGATATGCCCTTACTGCGCAGACAGTAACAAGCAAGATGATCTGTGAGAATTTTCCTAAAACGTCGACCTGCAACTTAATCATGAGAATTTGATGTTTATCTAGAACTATGAAAATAATAAATAAACAATAAATGAAAAATATATTTTTGGATTTTTCTTGAAAAATGAATTGCAAATAAATACTAACAAATATGAGAAATATTCCAACAATCAATTAATTCTACTTAAGCTTGATATTTCGATCTTCGATGCAAAAATAACTAAAATTCATGCAAATAAACCGGTTATAATCACCAAAGACGCTTCTGACGTGATTTCATCTCTCCATAGCTTCTCGATAATTAGGAAGACATTTCACTAACTATTTCTCTAATCGACTAACAACTGTAAGAGACGCTCTATAGATTTAATGAACCGACAACATTAAGAACTAGATAGACTTAATTCAAAACCGATAAACTCTGACGCGGGATTATTGAATTAATATTGTTATTCCCGTAACTAGATAGTCAATTTAACACTAATTAAATTTAAACCACGATTACGTATGGCCGATTCAATTGGCTATTAATCAATTCTACTCAACTAAATATTGACCACTATTTAAACGAATAAAACGATTAAATCATAGAGAAAATAGAGAATAACAAATATTTGCATACGAATTAAAGTATGAAAAACGAATTAGATCTCATGGAATAATCGCGCTCCTACTTCCTTAATAAATGTTGGAATCAAGAAAATTAGCTACAAAACATAATTAGATAAAGAAAATAAATTACAAAAACAATCATCAAAATAGAATAAAGAAGCAAAAGGGCAAAGAGAGGGGGGGCGCTGCCCTCTTACGTGGATTCGGTCTTGTGCCCTTGACCGAATTTCCAACAGATTGTCAATTATTCAACTCAATTCCAACTTGAAAGACTAATCCCAAAATTTTTCCTTAATTTCCAAAAATTACTTTTTACCTACAAAGACACATCATGACCGCAATTAATCCAAATTAAAGTAATTTATTCAAAATGACATCAAATTCCACCAAAATATCTCATAAATAACTAGTGAATTAACACTCAATCAATGACGATAATATAGAATAAAATACCCTATAAATACTAGGGGTAAAAATTAAAATGCTCACTGCTACAATGCTACATGTCAAAAATACTCACTTTTTATTACACATGTCAAAAATACTCATTCTCATTTAAATTTAAAATTTAAAATAATTTATTATCCTATTTATTTAGTATCTATTATCTATTACACATGTAAATTTATGAAAATAAATTATACTCCCTCCTATTCAATCTTTCTTAAAATTAATCTATATATCAATAAAAAAACATTTTTTTACCTACATTACACCTTAATTCATGATAATTTATATTTAGTTAGAATACAAAAATACATAAATTTATCCCTCCCAATTCGATCACTTCCAAATTAGAGAAACAATATTATACTTATTTCACTAATTAAATCATTAATATTCCCTTAATATTTCAAATATTTCAAATTAAATAACTATCTACCTACATTAATTACCCATTAATTTTTACCACCAACCCACTACCATCTCCTTCCTTCACCATTTTCACTCCATTTCATCTCCTTCCCAACACCCCACCGCCGACTGCAACATCGAGCCACCGCCGTCCGACGCAGCCACCGCCGCGAAGCCACCATTTCTCACCCCTATCCAATGGCTTCAATGGAAGATGCAAATATTATGGTATTAATTTGTGTTTTATAAAATTTAATTTGTGTTTTAAATAGGTGAAATATGTGAAATGGATGAAAAGCATGTATGTGGGGACCGTGGGGTGGGGCGAAGAACTGCTTTGTTTTATATGAAATTGATGTATGTGGGGACCGTGGGGTGGGGGAAGAACTGCTTTGTTTATGCATGCCTACTATCGAGCTTTGGGTACTTTGGGTGAAGAACTCCTTTGTTTTGCATGCTTCACGATCGATGGGTGAAGAACTGCTTTGCTTTGCACTCTGGGAGGAGGTTCACGCTCAAAGAAGGAGAGGAATGC
>JAPKLX010000050.1:188285-207689 GCA_026898415.1 Leonotis leonurus
ATTTTTACAAGAAGCAGTTGCATATTTCTACTCCCGTGGAAAGTGGACCTAATTCTCAATCTCAACCTTCTCCATCAGCCAATATTTTGCAGCAGCGTGCTCGAACTAGACTCCGAGGAGGTACCAGTCGTATTATTCCTAAAAGAACTCAATCTAGTACTGGTGATTTTTCTGAGATGACCATTTATTTCTCGGAGCCACAACATACCGAGAGTGGAAAAGAAGACGATGAAGGGGATATTGATTCATTTGATATACTTCAATGGTGGTCGAAGGATGGTGTGAGATATAGGGTTCTTTCTGAGATGACAAGAGATATCTTGCTATTCCGATATCCACTGTTGCTTCTGAGTCTGCTTTTAGTATGGGAGGTCGAGTGCTCGACCATTTTGAAACTCTTTGAACCCCGAGATGGTTGAAGCTCTAATTTGCTCTTCAGATTGGTTGAGATCGAGTTCACCATTCATTCTTGATGAAGAAGATATACCAGAAGAAGAACAACAAAAAGAATTTCAAACTGGTACGCCATGTTGTAGATTTGTAGTGTATGTTTAATTAGTTTCATATTAACTGTATATTTTTCATTCCTTTATTTAATTTGGTTTATGAATTTTCTTAATGTTTACAGTGATGACCTCTCTTGGTTTTGGTGGAGAGAATTTAGAGGGAATGAATGCAACTAACGTTAGCGGCAGTGACACCACCACGTCTGTGATTAGTTTGGTGCGGTCGGTAATTGATCTTGATACCGATCGTGAGGGTGTTGCTTCTTGATGATTTATTATATCTTATTTTGGATAATCGACTTATCGTATTATATTTTGAACTTGCTTAAATATTTAAGATTGTGATTTGTACGTTATATTGAAATATGAAGTGACTTAATTTTGTTAGAAGTGAAGGCTTGAAGCAAGGATATATATATTTTTTTAAGTGCGTTGTTGTTTAATGTTGCATATTTTTCGATTGTCGACATGTGGTGTTAGTTTTAGTGTAGTTGAAAATGAGTTTGTCTATAAATTTGGGACTTGGCTATGAAAGCATAACATCATTATAAATAGATGCCATTACAAGTTATCTATAAATATGGGACTAATGTTTTTTTTAATGTGATTATACGTCGTTGTGTGTTTGAAATTGTAGAATTAGTTTTAATAATTAAATGTTAATAAATTAATAATTAATGTATTAACAATTAAGAACCCACATGCTATTTGGTATTTAGATTAAAACCTCCTATTTAAGAGTAGTTTAATTAATTAAACAAAATATTTCAAACCTTAAATTTGATAATAGACAATATGGATATTTAAATAATTAATTAAATACTTAACGTGTAATAAATATTCAAGAAAATTAAAATTATAAAAATATAATACATAAAAATACGATTTTATAATATTTTGATTAAACATGAAAATTAAATTTTTTTTAATATTAAAAAATATATATTTAAATTAATTTTTTAAAAATTTGAAAAACCGATACATTAACTGGTAAACCGGTTAACCGGTACCGAACCGACCGGTAACCGGTTTAATATCCGGTACCAATACCGGTTCTTGAATTTAACAATTTTCCGGTTCCGGTTAACCAGTACCGTACCGGTTGACACGTTGAAGATGATTCCAAAGCAATTCAAAACGCATATTGATAGGATGTAGCCCCACTAACAGGCCCAAACGAGACTAAAGCCCAACATAACTGGACCTCGATAAAGAGAGCCCAGTCAGCTCGGCCCAAGAGCCCAGTCAGTTCGGCCCAAGAGCCCAGTCAGCTCGGTCAACCCCACGATCCCGAACTTAGCGCCTGCGATCTCGGACCCAGCCATAACTGCAATTTGTTACCTATAAATAGTCTCTTAAGCTAGATGAAAGAGGATTGTGGAGACTCTCTCTCAAGACTCAATATCAATATAAAGATTATCTTTTCTCCGTGGATGTAGATCTAACAAACGATCGAACCACGTAAATCCCGTGTTCATCTTGTTCTTTATTTTATCATCGTAAAAACACTCTAAAAATTAACGATCGAACACTGGCGCCGTCTGTGGGAACTTATAAATTCTGTGAAATCGATCAACGTTTTCTGAGTGAAGATACGATGGTGAAATCTACCCGCTCCATCGCTATAGCTGCTGCTGCCAAGAGGAAACCAAACACAGGCTAAGGAGTGCATGCAGGTCGCACTCCGAGGTTCTGGGGTGCAACATCCTCAAGCATAGCAATTACAGAACCCCGAGATGGAGACGACGTCACCATCTGCAGAGTCAGTCGAAGAGGTCGGATTGTACGAAGACGACGTGTCTAAGGTCGTCAAGGTCGGGTTCATCGGAGGAAGCGAACTCCGAAGTCAAGTTGTCCAATTACTTCGGGAATTCAGAGATATCTTCGCTTGGTCACCCTTAGACATGACTGGAGTATCACCAAGCGTCATCACTCATCATCTCAACATCAATCCCGAGGTGAAACCAGTTCGGCAGAAGCAACGAGCCTTTGCAGCCGAGAGAAAGCAGGTGATCCGCGACGAGGTACGCCAGCTACAGCAAGCTGATATCCTGTTCGAGGTGAAATATCCGACGTGGCTGGCCAACCCGTGATGGTAAAGAAACAAGGAGGAGGGTGGCGAATGTGTGTCGATTATACCGACCTCAACAAACACTACCCCAAAGACTGCTACCCTCTCCCCTACATTGACAAGAAGGTTGAAGCCCTTGTTGGTCACAAGGTGTTCAGCTTTCTAGACCTATACAAGGGGTATCATCAAGTCCTCATGAGCATCGAAGACGCTCCGAAGACAGCCTTCGTCACGGACTTCGGCATTTTCGCGTATAAGAAAATGCCCTTTGGACTCAAAAACGCTGGAGCTACATACCAAAGGATGTTCGATAAAATATTCGAACTTCACATCGGACAGATTGTTGAAGTATATGTCGACGACATAGTCGTCAAAAGCAAAGAAGTAGACACTTGCCTAAACGACCTCCAGGTCATCTTCAACCTGCTCTGCGAAGTGAACCTGAAATTAAACCCGGGAAAATGCACTTTCATGGTCGAATCTGGAAAGTTCCTAGGGTGTTGGGTCTCCCGCGAAGGATTAAAAGCCAATCCAGCAAAAGTTAAAGTTGTCCAAGAGATGCAAGTACTGAAGTCTATTCACGACGTGCACAGACTGACGGGCTGCTTAGCCGCACTGAGCCGTTTCTTATCTAAAGCCGCCAAGAAGCAACTCCCGTTCTTTAAAATTCTAAAGAAGGCTCCGAACTTCGAGTGGAACGACGAGCACAAGTTGGCTTTCGAAAACTTAAAGAGGTACCTCGCGAATCTACCCACCTTATCCGTCCCAAAGGAAGGCGAAGTCCTCTCTTTGTACGTCGCCGCTTCGGACGAATCAATAAGCGCAGTCCTAGTACGAGAAGGACCTCGGCAACTACCTGTCTACTTCATAAGCCGAGCACTAAAAGGACCAGAAATAAGGTACCAACCCCTGGAGAAGGTCGCGCTCGCTCTAGTGAACGCCGCAAGAAGACTTCGACCATATTTCTACGCTCATCCAATACAAGTCTTGACCGACCTCCCACTCCGGCAAGTACTCACCAAGCCCGAAGCTTCAGGACGAATCGCCAAGTGGGCGGTCGAGCTCGGCGAACACACGATCTCCTTTGCACCTCGGCAGGCCATCAAAGGACAAGCACTAGCGGACTTCCTAGTAGAGGCAGTGTTCGCGGAACCTCCGAAACCCGCTGAAAAGGATAACATCCAAGAGGAAACACCGAAGTTACCTCCAATAGATTGTTGGAAAATCTATGTGGACGGAGCGACAGGCCATAAAGGAAGTGGAGCCGGAATCTTGCTTGTCAGTCCGGAAGGAAAAGAAACCACTTATGCCCTACGGTTCAACTTCCCGACAACAAACAACGAAGTGGAATACGAAGCCCTAATCACAGGACTCCGCCTCGCGCAAACTCTTCAACTACGAGCTGTCCAAATCCACAGTGACTCCCAAATTATAGTGAGTCACGTGCTAGGTAGATACGAGGCCCGAGGCGAACGAATGAAGAAATACCTCCAGAAAGTCAAAACTTTACAACAAGGCTTTTCGTACTTCGAGTTGATACGAATCCCGAGAGGCAATAATGACCGAGCTGACGCACTAAGCAAACTCGCATCATCATCCACAACCTCTCCTGTGGAAGAAGTACCAACCCGAAGTATAGACGAGGCCGAAGTGAGTATGGTAACCGACGATGAGCCGAACTGGATGACGCCACTTCGTAATTACTTAGAAAGAGATGAACTCCCTGCTGATAAGGTTGAAGCTCGGAAGCTTCAGAACAAATCAGTTAAGTATATCCTAGATCAAGGAGTACTGTACAGGAAATCATACCTTCAACCTCTTCTAAGGTGTGTGGGATCCAACCAAGCAAACTACTACGCGAAGTGCATGAAGGATCCTGTGGCAGTCACATCGGAGCTCGTGCCTTAACTAGAAAGGTCATGAGATGGGGATATTATTGGCCGACCATGCTTCAAGACGCAATGGACATCGTCAAACAATGTCCGAAGTGCCAGCTCCATGCAGTAGTAACAAAAATACCGCAAACCGAACTGACTAGCATGCAAAGCCCTTGGCCATTCATGCAATGGGGAATAGACATCGTTGGTCCATTCGAGCAAGCTCCTGGCCAACTACGGTTCCTTATAGTGCCGTTGACTACTTTACGAAGTGGGTAGAAGCCGAACCTTTAGCAAGGATTACAAGCAAAAAGGCCCTAAACTTTGTTTGGAAAAACATAGTTTGTCGCTTCGGCATACCTCATGTCCTCGTCTCAGATAATGGAACTCAATTCACGGACAAGACATTCAGAGAATGGTGCGACGAGCTCAATATCCAACAAAAGTTCACTTCGGTAGCTCACCCCCAAGCGAATGGCCAAACCGAAGTCACGAATCGGACGATAGTCAAAGGATTAAAAACCCATCTCGACAAGGCTAAAGGAGATTGGGCGGAGAACTTGCCCCAAGTCCTATGGTCTTACCGAACTACTCCTCGAACGCTTAACTTCGCTGCCCAAGATAACGAAGAAAAACTTTGAACTAACTTGGATTTGCTGGAAGAAAAGCGGGAACAAGCCTACATACAAGAAGCTCGGTATAAACAGCAAGTAGCTCGGTATTATAATAACCGAGTGAAACATCGACAATTCCAAGTTGGCAACCTCGTGCTTAGAAACAACGAAGTCAGCAAGGCCGAGAAGCTCGGCAAGTTGGAAGCCACTTGGGAAGGACCATACCAAATTCAAGAAGTCCTCGGCAAAGGGTCGTACCAGCTCGCCCATTTGTCCGGCGAGCCAGTACCCCGGACTTGGCACATTTCTCACTTGAAAAAATATTATCTATGAGTGAAGAGAAGCAGCTTGTTTAGATTTTCCTATTCATATTGAACATTTGCATTTTTTAGCTAGTATATGTTCTTTCCATTTATACATTTTAGAGTCAATTTAAACTCCGATTTTGGAGTAACATCTAAAACGCGCGTAAGGAGACCACTCCTATCGATAAATTCGACAAACAAGGAACTTGAAAGCCTAAACTTCGTCCTTAGACGAAGTGGCTACTTGAAAGCCTAAACTTCGTCCTTAAACGAAGTGGCTATTTAAGGCTTCAACTTCGTCCTTAGACGAAGTAGCCACTTGAAGGCTTCAACTTCGTCCTTAGACGAAGTAGCCACTTGAAGACTTCAACTTCGTCTTTAGACGAAGTAGCCACTTGAAAGCTTTAACTTCATCTTCGGACGAAGTGGCGGCTTAAGGTTTTAACTTCGGCACTAGACGAAGTAGCCACGAGTTCACGCTAGCCATTACAAATAACTTCGAAGCAAACTTCATTATACTATCAAGAAAAGCTTCTAAAAAAGTAATAGCGCCACAAGAAGAAAACTTCATTTCATTAAACAGAACATTACATTAAGGTGGAGGGTCCGAGCTCGAAGGATTACTAAAGCTAAGATATTTCTCTATAAAGCCCGGACCCGAGCTTGAACTAGGACCATGGCTGAGCACCGAGTCCAAAAAAGCCATCCCTTGACCGCGGCCAAAACCCCGCCCTCGGCCCCGACCTGCAGGAGCAGTCCGACCTCAGCCCCCTGAAGCATGCCGGCCACCACCTTAGGACATTATAGCTTGGGTTTGCTCCTGAGTTAAAGCCGCGCTGGGGGGGTGTACGCCGGCCAAGCTCCCCTCTAGGAAGTCCTGCGAAGAAGAATCAAGCTGAGCTTTCTTGGACAGCATCCACTTCTTCAACTTCGGATTCCATCTCTGTACCGTCTCATACAAGGAACCGAGCTTGAGCAGTTCGTCTTCCTGTTCGCGGACTTGCCACGAGTCCTCTCCGTACCTCTCTGAATACTTCTTCACCCGAGCACGGACATCTTTAATCTTCATCTGGGTCTCATAGATGGTTAACCGTCCGCTCTTGTGAATGAGATCTTCGTACTCGGCATGCTCCTCGACCATGGCTTTGAAGGTTTGGATATCGTCCACGGTTTGTTTGAACTTATCGTCGAGCTCCAGAAACCTAGCATGCTCTTCGTCGAGCTTCTCCTGAGCCACACGAAGCTTCGCGTCAGCCTCGATCTCAATATTAGCAACTCGGCTTTTCCAACACGAGGCTTCGACTTCGGCAGCCTCAACAGCCCGACGAAGTGTATATATTTCTTGCTCAAAATGTCAAGTGTCGAAGAAGTTAAGAGCAGGCTACAAAAACAAAAACAGGCACAATTCAATAAAGGGTATTTTATATACTTTGTCGAAAAGCGCCGCCCTAGAGGCGACGAAGTAAAAGCTAAAAAAAAAAAAAAAAAAAAAAAACTACTACGAGCCTCCCGCACCAACCTCGGGCTCGCTGACGCCGCCCTCCTGTCCTCCTCCCACAGCGTTCTGAGACAGTTCGGCAATCACCGCCTCCAGCTTATCATCCCGGTCGACGGGGCAATGCCGAACCGCCCTCTCCGAGAGAAGAGACTTCTGCCGCGCCAGCCTCTCCACCACCGGAACAGCCGAAGTGCACTCCACAAGCACTTCCGCGCACTCCCGCAGCATATCTTCCTCGGACACCGCCTCGTACCCATATTTGGCCTTGTCAAGGTCCGGGTAGTCCTGGGCGATACGATCGATTGCTGCCGAAGTAATCGGAGCACTCATGGCGCCCACCAACTGCGCGACCGCATTGCCGAAATGCTTGGAGCGGAAAATCCGCTCAGCGACGGCCCGGAGCACACCGCCCTGTTCGGCAGCAGCAAGGGCCATCTTCTCCCGCTCCCCAGCCAGTTTGGCCCTCAAGCTGGTGACTTCGACCTCAAGCTCGGCCGCTGCCTTCTTCGCCTCCTCCGCAGCGGCGAGAGCCTTCGCCTCCTGCTCCGCCGCCCTCGCCGCCTCGGCCCTCGCCACATCGAGCTCAGCGGACAGGCTCCAGAACTGTTCGACCCCGCCAGCGACGAAGTTCGCCAGGGCCTTCAGCCCGCCCATCGCCATATCCGCCTCCTACACAGACACATCACATTAAAAAAAAAAAAAAAAGGAGGAGAAGGGGAAAAGAAGAAAAGCAACAAGTCTACACTCACCTCGGGAAATGACATCCCTTGAGGCGCGTCCAGACCGGAGACCTGAGCCTCCGAGCTACCCCCCACCTCCTTCCGCGGTGAAGCCAAATTGATGATAGGCGAAGGCAAGTCGGCAACAATCCTCTCCGCCGACTCATGGCGCGGCGTCTCCTCCGCAGCCGAAGAGGTCCTCGCCCTCTTCTTCTTCCTCTCCAGAGCTACTTGAAGAGCTTCAGGGTTCACTACAAACAAAAGGAAAAAACATTAGAATCTACCTCGGCTAAATACCATCACACGACACATACAACAAGACCTCACCCAGATCCGCATCCGCGGTGGCGTCACATGGGCTTAGCCCGTGCCTCGACAGTTCGTCCTCGGAGTAATCCCTCCTAATTGTGCCGAGGTTCGCCAAGCTCACCTCAAGCTCACCAACGGGCTCCTTGGTAACCTGAGGTCCGAACTTGGCCTTTGACCAAGCATGTACGGGCACCCCCCCAGCTCGGCAGAAGAAGAACTTCTTCTGCCAGTTCGTCACCTTCGACGGGGTGGCCAATTTGAACTTATTGGCAGGAGAAAGGTATACCCACCCCGTCGGCCCGCGCTTAACTCTAAAAAATCTAAGCAACGACTCGATGGAGACCGAACCACCACGGCTGCCGACCTCCATGGCAAAACCAACGACCTGCTTGATTGAAGGTGGTGCTAGCTGCCCTAAAGGCAAACGAAATCTTTCCAAAAACTCGACAAAAATTTGACTCAAGGGAAAACGAAGACCGAAGTGAAGATAATCTTCATAAACGGTAAAAAAACCTACGGGCGGCGAACTACCCCTATCCTCCGCCCGAGGTAGAACCAACTCCATCGACTTCGGAAACAAGAATTTCCGAGCCAGATTCACCATATGCGACTCACTCATGGTAGAAGCAAACTCAAGAGACGCATCTGACCCAACTAAGGGTAGAAATTCAACTATCCGAAAAACAGGAGGAACAACATCCCGGGAAAACACCCTTACAGTAACCTTCGCCGGAAATGCCCTAGACGGCGAAGGCAAAACCTCTATATCCTCCACATCTACATCTATCGGGGAATGGGATGAAGAAGAAGCCATGGCAAAAAGAGATAACTTACTTGTCACAAAAAATTCGAGTAGGTTTGCTGGTACAGAGAACGACAGCAGCGCACACAAAAAGGCAGAAAGCTTTTTGAAGAATTTTTGCAGGAAAGGGAGCTAGGGTTTAAGCAGATTGCAGAAAGTGTTTATGAGCGTACAAAGCAAGCTTTTAAAGGCAACATTTCCGCCTTTTTTCAACCGCCTTTTTCAAAATCCCGCCTCTCCATATGCACCACTCAGAAGTCGAAACGTGTCCCATGTGACACCCCACAACAGTTGTCTTCCACAATCCAACAAATTTCCACCTCGACCTCCTTGGCAATAAGATCTTCACCTCGTCAAGATCCTCACTTCGGCAATAACATCAACCTCGTCAAGATCTTCACTTCGTCGACGATCTTCTTTTGGGGGGGGGGGATGTGATAGGATGTAGCCCCACTAACAGGCCCAAACAAGACTAAGGCCCAACATAACTGGACCTCGATAAAGAGAGCCCAGTCAGCTCGGCCTAAGAGCCCAGTTAGCTCGGCCCAAGAGCCCAGTCAGTTCGGCCCAAGAGCCCAGTCAGCTCGGTCAACCCCACGATCCCGAACTTAGCGCCTGCAATCTCGGACCCAGCCATAACTGTAATTTGTTACCTATAAATAGTATCTTAAGCTAGATGAAAGAGGATTGTGGAGACTCTCTCTCAAGACTCAATATCAATATAAAGATTATCTTTTCTCCGTGGACGTAGATCTAACAAACGATCGAACCACGTAAATCTCGTGTTCATCTTGTTCTTTATTTTATCATCGTAAAAACACTCTAAAAATTAACGATCGAACACATATGATGATGGTTCTGAAAATCAAAATCAAATGAGAGAAGTAGTATTAGTTTTTTTTAATTTTAAATATAATTTTAATTTTAATGAATTGATTTTTTAATTAATATCAACTTTAATTTAATTTTAATATTATCTAAAATTTATCCTTTCTTGTTTAAGGAAAAGTCTCGAATGAGAAATGAGCCTAGATTGTACAATCACGTCACGCGTAAAGATAAAAGGAAAAACATGCATTCACAAAAAATAATATTAAACCTTTCATTTTTGTGTTTCATACTTTTTTAAATTTTAATTTATTTTGAATTTTAATTTTATATATTTTAGTTTAATTTTAAAATTATTACTTTAATTCATCCCCTAAATAGGTGCAATCTTTTTTAACATTTAATGTTTTTTAATTAATTTTTAAGATTCATATATTGAAGATTAAGATATATGATTCTTACAAAATTTATTTTTTTTTCAAATTAATTATTAATTAGAATTCATTATATTATAATAAATTTTTTATTTTAAAAAATATCTATTAAAATAATAATTTTAATTATAAGACACGCATAATAGAACACAAAAATATGGGTTATTTTAGACACTTGCACTGCTGACTTGGCGGCTTCCCGGTTCGTATCCGGTAACTTAGTTATAATCTGTTGGAAGTCATTTTTGTGCTACATACATCAGTCGTTATCATGAATGAGCAGAAAGTCTAAGGTCAACTTCTGCTGCTTCCAAGAAATATTCCATATTCATCTCACTCATTACTCATTCTTCCATTCATTGCCACCCATTTCTTAATTTCCACATCAACACAAAAAGAGATCCAACCAAATTAAGTATGCATCTCTTTTCCCTCCTCATCACCCTGCAACTCTTCCTCCTCAACCAATTCACACTAGCAAGTAGTAATAATCCAGTGAAGACCATAACCAGACTTTCCATCAATTCCGGCTCAACCGCCACATTTTCGGCCCCCACCGGCAGAGAATGGCTAGGAGATAAACTATCACAAGTACAGATAAAGGGTTCATCAACGGCCTCAACTGTCACTCGCAGCTCCATCTCTGCCTATCAAGTTCCCTACAAGACGGCAAGAATCTCTCACTCCCAATTCTCCTATGCATTCCGGGTAAGCCCAGGAGAGAAAATTCTCCGACTTCACTTTAATTCAGCTCCATATAAAGGCTTCACAAGTTTCAACGACCTATTCAATGTTGAAGCTGGACCTTTTACTCTTCTCACTAGCTTCAGCGCTTCACTAACTGCTGCTGCTCTAGGTGTTAACACTTTTGTTAAGGAGTTCTGCTTAAGCGTAAAAGATAATCAAACACTGACCATAACCTTTTCTGCTGTAGCTAGTCAATTAGAAAAGAGTACCTATGCTTTTATAAACGGGATAGAGATCATCCCGGTACCTCTACGTCTTTCTTACTTCAAAGGGGAGGATCATCGACTCCAAGTAGTAGGCAAGATGTCGCCAGTATACATTCATAACAGAACTGCGCTTGAACTAATATATAGAAGAAATATCGAGCAGGATTCTGATGAATTCGATGATAGTGCAAAAGAAAATGAAATCAACAGTCTTAGGTGGAACAAACCAGTGGATGTAGGCTTCAGGTACTTGGTTAGGATTCATTTACGCGATTTAGGATTCAACGGTGCGAGTCTCAAAGTACTTATCGATGAGATGATTGTTGATGCTGAGGTTTCCATACAACGGGATGAAGAATATGGCGTTCTTAAGTACAGAGACTATGTAGTAGCAGTGGAGGGGAGAAAAGAGGAGGGTAAACGAGATCTTTCGATTTCCCTGCAACCTTCTGGTGAGTTTGTTGATGGAGATCAACTCATCAAGGGATTTGAGATACTAAAGTTGAGTAATCATGATAATAATCTTGCAAGTCCAAATACCTTCCCTCCACAAATAGATTTACCTCCTCTGGCTATAGGCAACTTGCTGCAAATTCTTCTGCGTCAAGGAAATGCAACCCTTGCAATAGCCATACTTGTTCTGATCAACATTTTATTCCATATGTTGCGGGAAATTTTTGAAGCAATAAGCATTACAGAGGAGGAAAACAGACCTTCAGCAAGGGCAGAACGATTCTCTCGACGTTTCTCAGTTGCTGAGATCCAATCAGCCACGAGAGACTTCAGTGAAGCATTACTGATCGGAAGGGGAGGATTCGGTAAAGTTTACATGGGGCTTATTGATAATGGCCAAGAGTGTGTTGCCATAAAGAGGTTGAAGTCGAACTCAACGCAAGGGAGAGATGAGTTTTTGACAGAGATTGAAACACTTTCAGAGCTCCGACACAATAATCTTGTCTCTCTAATAGGCTACTGCAATGATTGCGAGGAAATGATCCTTGTTTATGAGTACATGCCAGGTGGCACCCTGGCTGATCAGCTTCACATATACTGCAGGGAAGGCCATGTCTTGAGCTCTCTCACTTGGAAGCAACGCCTAGATATCTGCATTGGGTCCGCACGAGGCCTAGAATATCTTCACACAGGCCTTGGAGTCATACATCGCGATGTCAAAGCTTCAAACATTCTTTTGGACGAGAATCTCGTAGCTAAGGTCTCAGATTTTGGGTTAGCTAAGACTGAAGATCGAACCAAGTTAGTGAGTCATGTCAGCACGAAAGTCAAGGGCACGAATGGATACTTGGATCCATATTATTACAGTACTGGAAAGTTGACAAGGATGAGTGATACATATGCCTTTGGTGTTGTAATGCTGGAAGTATTGTGTGAGAGAGAGGCAATAGATTCAAGGCTTGGAGAGGAGGGGTGCTGTCTCACCAGATGGGTTCGAAACAAAATACACGAGGGACAGATTAACGAGATCGTACCGTCGACTCTGTTGGAAGAAATCCAACCAGATAGCCTGAAGGTATTTCTAGAGGTTGCAGAAAGATGTTTGCATGATGAACCAAAGAAAAGGCCAACAATGGCACAAATTGTTGTACAACTCGAGTCTGCACTTGCGCAGCACGAGAACCGGAAGAGTACTGAGCAAATCATCGAACAATCAGCAGAAACCTACACAAATGTGCAAGCTGATGCCTCTCCTCCTTTAGAGCAAACTAATCTAAATTATCCTGCAGCCGGAGAAGATGAATGGATTAAAATAAAGCCATACAAGCCACGTCTTTGGGGATTTGATAGCTTCTGGAACAGGTTTAAACCATCAAAGAGAAAAGAACTCACCTTGACATCAGGTACAAACTCATATATATGCGTCCTATGCTTATTCTTCCACCTACTATACTATTAGCAATAATGTTATGCAATTACCTTGCAGAATTTTGTGAGGCAGAGATAAGATTGCCCAAGTTTGAGTTTAGCAGGCTGGCGGCTGCCACTGATCAATTCTCCTCTTCACATATAATTGGACAAGGTGACTCTGCTTGCGTGTACAAGGTGATGATTTCTTTCCACTATTTATGTCCTTTAAAATAATAGAGTATCTCCTCCTAATTCCTATGGTCTAATTCTAAATTTGAATGTTCGAACAGGGTGTATTACGTACAGGAAGGACAGTGGCAGTTAAAAGATTTAATTCATCAGGGAGGAACCTTGTCAATCTTTTCAGGAAGGAGATAAATACAGTTTCCAGACTGCATCATCGAAACATCATTAAACTAGTTGGATATTGCTTTCACGAACAAAGAGGGATACTGTTGTACGAGTTCATGGAGAATGGAGGGTTAGATAAATTTTTAGATGGTTGGTCTCTTCATACTCTTTCCTGAATAGATAAGTATAGAATGTAGCAATTCTTTTATCCTAATGGGACATACTACATAGATGAACAGGGTCGACGTCAACTTCAATGGTCACAACGAGTCAAAGTCATAATTGGGATTGCCAAAGGAGTTATATACCTTCATCAAGAGTCAAGAGCAACGACAATTCACATGGACTTAAATCCCTCCAATATATTACTGGACAGTGAGATGAATCCCAGAATTTCAGGCTTTGGGTTAGCCAGAAATACTGAAGGTCGCCTTTCAGAACATTCAACCGCCATTATTGCCGGGTAGCTAGTTGGTCGTGATATTTGTCCTGTCCAATTTAATTTCTGTGTGTTTATAACTCGTAACGAACGATATTAATGTGTGCAGAGGTCATCTTCCACCAGAGTATGTTGCTACAGGGAGAATTTCAAGGAAGATAGATGTGTATAGCTTTGGGGTGTTAGTGCTGGAGATATTGAGTTGTAAGAGAAATGAAGTTGACCTCCTTGGATGTGTAAGTAACGTGACTCTTAGTTACAAAGTAATTTTAGTATAATTTGCATGCAAGCTCATAATTATTTTTAATAATAGATAGTGGGGGAAAGCTAAAATTTTAGTTTCATATATAAGATAATATGATATAATGTATTTTCTTTATTTATTTAGTGAAGAATACAAGTATATATGGTGTACATGATGGATAACTAGAAGGTAAGTGAAATAATAAGATACAATGCTGGGTGGATATTTTTAGTTTATGTAGTGGTATATATGAATTATGATAAGATGAATGGGTACAGGCATGGAAATTGTGGATAGAAGGGGAGATGATGAATGTACTAGAACTAGTTGACAAATCAGTTGGAGGAGAGTATTCAGAGAAAGAAGCGCTGAGATGTATACAAGTAGGACTCTTGTGCACCCAACATGGACCGCGGCATCGCCCAACCATGGCTTCTGCGCTTAAAATGTTGCTTGGAGAAGAAGACCTGTTGCTGCAAGAGATGATGGCAGAGGCAAAGGCACAGCATGGAACCTCATGAAGCACTGAGGAGGGATACAGAGCAGCTAGATTCATGTACGTGCCTAAATGTATTTATGGTTATGGTTATGGTTATGGTTACGATTACGGTTCGAACAGTAACCGAATTGTCGGTTCACACTTTTACTATTTTGAAATCATAACCGAATCTATATCTATATATATAAAAGCATAATCATTTTGCCACTTTCTTCCAATTTCGTCCTTCTTCTTTTATTCTATTTACATTATTGTCTTTTGACTTCTTATTTTTATTTTCTTCTTTCTTCATATTATCAATAATTAATTTATTTAATTTCATTATAAAATTATATTTATTATTTTATTAACTTATATATTTTTTGAAATTATATATAATTATTAGTTATGACATTATAAATGAATAAAAAAGTGTATACAAATATAGATATAGCTATATTTTTAATTTTTTCTTTTATTCAAACACTACAAAAAAAACTCATTCTGGCGACGGAAAAATCCGTCGTTAGCCCTCGAAATCCGTCGTCCCGGGGGCTTAGCGACGGACTGGCGACGGATTTTTTCCGTCTGCATTTTGATCGTCGTTAGGCCCCCGGACGACGGAAAACACAGTCCGTCGTTAGCTAACGACGGACTGACGACGGAATTTATCCGTCTTTAGCCACGACGGACTAAAATCCGTCGTCAGAAACTGCCGGAGACTATTGACGGCGCCGGAAAGCTAACGACGGATTAAATCCGTCGTTAGTGGCGACGGACTGCAGTCCGTCGCCCACTATCGTTGACCGTTGACCTAGCGACGGACTGCAGTCCGTCGCCAGGTAAGATTTTTTTTTTTTTTATTTTAATAATTAATTTTCTTTTTTTTATTATTCATTACCTAAAACGTGTCATAACACACAATACAAACATAATCCAACATTGAACAATAATTTAAAATTGAACCAATCAAATGAAATTCAAAATGCACGCGGATTTCATATAATGAACAAAATAAATATTTGTATCAGTAACATCCCACGACAAACCAAAAAATAAAATAATAGTAAATGTATCAGTAGCATCTACGAATCGTAGTCATCATCAGGAGGAAACTGGGGAGGGGGATCAGACGGGGGAGGCTGATAAGAGGGAAAGAAGGGTGCACCTCCCTGCTGAGACTGCATCCAGCGCATCATCTCGGCATGCTGAGCCTGCATGACCGCCATCTGCTCAGCCAATCTCTGCTGCTGAGCAAGGTACTCACGGCGCTCGCGATCCTGCTCCTCGACTCGGCGCCGCAGCTCCTCGACCTCGTCTCTGGATGGGCGTGATGCGGACGAGGATCCCCCGAATCTGGAAGCTCTCAAGGCCTTCGCCGCGCCTCCTGTGCCGAACAGCCTCTTCTTCTTGTCCGGGCCGCCAAGAACCTCCAGATACAGCTCGTTGATGTCGACTGCATCGTGGTCCCCCTCGGGTAGCTGGGCCCGCTCCTCGTCAGCACGGCGAAACACCTCAGTCTGCATGCATCTAAACGAGAAATGAACATTTGTTAGTATATATACATATTATAAATATTGAAAATCTAATACATATATATATATTAGATTTAAATTAAAACTTACCGCTATCGCCTCAGATTTCGGATCGGTATATGTCCCGTCCGCGTATCGATGCTCGTCCAGGAAGGAGTCGAACATGCACGAAATCGGAGCTACTCCCCGCTCACGACCCTATGCATCAGATCACAATGGAATCGTGTCATTGAAACATGTGTATATGAATTAAAATTGTACCACATACTTACCATTATTATTTAAAATATATTATTACGTACCTTCTCCTCAGCTCGTTGCATGACCGACTTGGCCCCTCCCCTATGCTTGATAGGACCAGTACCCGGTCCCTGAGGCTCAGACAACCGGTTGCGCCTCGCTGACTGGGATTTGGCCACAACATCATCCCGGGACCAGTACGCGAGCCAACCCATCCACACATCATCAGTCCACCATCCAGGCTTCCCACCTCTGGGTGGCGGATCATCCCTCCTCCTCTTGATCCCGCAGATATAATCCTTATATCTCTCCCGGATCTTATTATACCATAACTCCCGAATCTTGGCATCGAGTGCCGGTTCCCAAGTAAATTTTTTCTAGCATTGAAAATGTATGTTAGAAATTGTAGTTATAAGTTATTATTAAGAATGAGTTTGAAAGTTTTAGTAAATTTTCGAACCTTAAACTCCTCCCAATATCGCTGTCTCACGTCCTCAGGCGTGAGCTTCCAACTGTAGCCAGTCGGGTTGGGAACTATCTTAAATAGTTCCCAAATGTAATCTGCCGGGTCGGCATGCGGGTAAAATCCCCTGCATAAGTAATTTTAGATTGATTTATGTTAGATTTTTGAATAACTAATTAAATAATTGTCAAAATTGAAGATGTGGTTACATTTACGTACCCCAGCTCACTCACAGAAAGAACAACGTCTCCTGTGGGTCTACGCTCCAACTGACCATCACCGTCGGAGCCAGAAGACGGACCGCCTATGTGTATGCCACCAATATGGTGGCTGAGACCGCCGGTTCCGGACTCATATCCAGAGGATGAGCCCGGGGAACTACCCCTACCAATGGATAGAGAAGATCGTCGTGAACCCCTACCACGAGGGGTCCCCACATCCTCTCGCCGACTGTAAGACATCTATTATGTTGAAAATAAATAGATAAATAAGATTCATAATAGACTTATTAATTAATACGTAGAAGGTTTATATTGAACATATAATTAACAAGTTGCATTTATAATTAATAATTTGAAATTCGAATGTGTTAAGTTTTGTACACAAAGTGTTAAGGAGAATCCTCTTCATCGTTATAATTTTCATCTTCCTCATTTTCATCTTCATAGTCATCCTCCTCATCTTCATCTTCTTCTTCGTCATCTGAAGCTTCATCCTCTTGATATTCATCATCCTCGTCATCTTCTTCTTCTGTTTCGAGGACATTATCAGAGTCCCGTGTGAAACCCTTTTTAGCCCCCGCCGGAGTCCCGTGTGAAACCCTTTTAATATTAATAAGTATTTACATAGTAAAATGAAGTTGAATTAGTTACGGAGAGGGCAAAAATTATTTAATGGTCTATTAAATTAGACATTTAAATGAAGATTGCACATGTGTAAACATAGACTCACTTAGGAAAGTGTTAAATGATAGTTGAATTATTAGAAGTTAAATAGAGGGAGAGAATTATCAGTTGATTTGGAGTAGAATAGTGGACGACAATAGAGGACGAGCATTATGAAAATTATGGTCTGAGGTTGAGAATTATGTTTTGGTGGCGATTTTATTCATACGGTCATTTGCAATAATTGATTGCATTTGGTTATTTTTGGTCAATTAATTTGGTCATTTTTGGTGATTTGAAGTTGATTCCTCCCAAATTAATATCCCATATCACTAAATCTAATCACAACAGCCAGCTGACACAATTATGAAAATATCTCAACATACATTTCATGATCAAAACATTCGAACATAATAATTAAAATATCACAACACATGCATCTCATCAAACCACCACAACATATGTAATATTACACATATTGGGAGAAGATCCTTAAGACGTAATCAAAATCTATCCCGAAGGGAGAAGATCCTTAAGAAATTAATTACGTCTATCCCAATGTCATAAATACTATCCATTTCGTTATACTATATTACAAAAATTAAGAAATTAGAAACAATCATATATAAACTAATTAACATACATTATATGTTTTTGTCACGGAAAACAATAATTTAAATTAAACAATAAATTCACTCATTATGAAATTCAACAGACTTAGAGAAAATATGAACAAAGCTTAGTCTAAATTACTCTAAATTATTTGGGTGTAAATTAGTATAATTAACCTACACAATTACCTAACATGATTAAGCAAATTAAATACAAAAATTAACTAATTCATTATAAATTCTAAATAATCTAAAAATTACCTAATAAATTTAAATAATTAACCTCAGTAATTAAATAAGTACTATTATTATAATTTATTTACCTTTCACCGAAGTGGGAAGCGCCGGAGCGGCAGAAGGCGGCTCGGAAAGGCTGAGAGAGGAGTCGGGCAGCGACAGGCGTAATTAAAAAAACCCTAATTAAACAATTTAAACTAATTAATCCACAATTTAAATTAAGATATCATAATTTACGTCAAGTATACAAATCCGTCAATTATCTTTAACATTAACACTATCTAAACTAATTATTTTATTAAGGATTAATTACAATAATTCTATCAAAAAAATAAACTATAATTAACTAAACTAGTTAATTACACTAACTAAACTAATTAATTTATTAAGGATTAATTACATTAATTATCCTTAACCCTAATTAAGTATTTTAGAAAATAATTTATTCAATTAGTCAATTAACTAAACTATAAACTAATTTATTCATTTAAACAAATTAAAATTAATTAACTAAAAATTAGGTTTAACAAATTAATCAATTATATCCTAATAAACTCTAGCTACTAATAAGTAATAAATCAACAAATTCAATAGTAAAATATAATTCAACTAATTAAATCTATTAATATCAAATTAACAAATTAAATATATATATTAACAAATTAAACCATAAGTAAATTTTTTAATTTAAAATACTCTAACAATATCCTACTTAACATAACTCAACCTACTATAATTAATAAAATACCCTAATTAATTCAACTTAATTAGTTAATTATGTATAATTAACTATATCACACATATAACCTAATTAAAAATAATTAAAAAATAACAATAATTATAAAATAGTTGTTTACCATACAATTAATAAATTTAACATACAATTAACATACATTAACATACAATTAACAAATGAAATTATAAGAAATAACAATAATTATAAAAACATTATAAAAAAATAACAAATTAACATACAATTAACACACAATTAACATACAATTAACATACAATTTATACAATACAATTAATAACATAAATTAGTTAGTTAATTAACATTCAATTAACAAACAAAATTATAAAAATTAACAACAATTAGAAAATGTCAATCAAAACATAATAAATTAACAATAATTAAAAAAAAAA